>WHVD01000258.1:0-87620 GCA_015178975.1 Hysterangium stoloniferum
GGATGGATCCCTTCGACTATGTGTTGATTTTAGAGGACTCAATGCTGTCACCAAAAAGGACAAATATCCACTCCCACTTATATCTGACCTGCTCGATGCTCCGTGGAATGCCCGGATTTACACCAAAATAGATCTCAAGCATGCCTATCATTTGGTCTGGATTGCCGCGGGCGATGAATGGAAAACCACTTTTAGAACCCGCTATGGGCCTTCGAGTGGTTGGTCATCCCTTTTGGACTCACTAATGCCCCGTCTGTTTTTCAGCGTTTTATCAACGACATTTTCTCCGATATGCTCGATGTATGCGTCATTGTTTACTTGGACGACATTCTTATCTACTCCGAGACCGAGAATCCCGCGGAACACGACAAACAAGTCCGTGAGGTTCTCCGGAGGCTCAGACAACATGGTTTATTCGCAAATGGTAAAAAATGTACTTTTGACACGGACTCCGTGGAATACCTAGGTTTCATGATGGGACCCGATGGACTCCGCATGGACGAAACTAAAGTGCAAGTCATCAAAGATTGGCCCGAACCCCGAAAAGTTAAAGATATCCAATCCTTCCTCGGCTTTGCCAATTTTTATAGACGTTTTATCCGTGGATATTCCGACATCACGGTACCCCCTTACCCGTCTTACACGTAAGGCCACTCCGTGGAACTTTAACGATAAGTGTCAAAAAGCTTTCAATCTTTTAAAAAATTCTTTTTCCACAGCTCCTATTCTGTCACATTGGAAACCGGACTTCCCGCTCATTGTTGAAACGGACGCCTCCGACTATGCACTTGGAGCCATTCTCTCTATCCAGGACTCCGACGGAGAAGTTCACCCCGTGGCTTTTCTGTCCCGGACTTTTACCGGAGCAGAGCTCAACTACGACGTTCATGATAAAGAACTTCTGGCAATCTTTTCAGCTTTCAAAGCGTGGTGACACTATTTGGAAGGTTCAGGAGCTCCTATTGACGTTGTAACAGATCACACAAACCTGGAATACTTTTCTACCACAAAACTCTTGACCTGTCGGCAGGCCCGCTGGTCTGAATATCTCTCCACCTTCAACATGATTATCCGTTTTCGACCCGGCCGTCTCGGCGGCAAACCCGACGCTTTAACTAGACGATGGGACGTCTATCCTAAAGAGGGGAGCAACGACTATGCAACAGTAAATCCGCACAACCTGAAACCTATCTTCACGAATTAACAACTTACCGCATTGGTCCGCGCAACTTTCCTCGTCAATCCCATTGTCCGTGGAATTATCATTATGGATATCGAAAAGTTACATCAAGATATTCTATCGGCAATTCCGCTAGACCCAGTTACTAAAGCTCATCTGGACAATCCCGTGGACCCCGATCAACCTCGGTGGTCTCTTGATCAACATGGTTTCATTAGACTTGACGATCGTATCTATGTACCGGACTTCGATGGCCTCCACCTCAGGATCCTTCAATATAAACATGATCATCCACTCTCAGGACATTTTGGGTACAACAAAACTCTATCATTAATAAGAAGAGAATACACTTGGCCTGGACTCCGTGGATTCGTTAAGCACTATTGTAAATCTTGCACTACTTGTCCCCGCTCGAAATCTCAGCGACACAAGCCATACGGCCTTTTGAAACAACTCCCGGTACCGGAACACCCATGGAATTCTATATCTATGGATTTCATTGAACACCTACCGGATTCCGAAGGCTTTTCCGCTATCCTAGTCGTTGTTGACAGATTCTCAAAACAAGGTATATTCATCCCTACTTATGATACAATTACGTCCGTGCAGTTAGCGGAACTTTTCATTATCCACGTATTTTCCAAGCACGGAGTTCCATCCCACGTGACTTCCGATCGAGGATCAGAGTTCGTGTCTCACTTCTTTAGATCCCTCGGAAAATCCTTGGACATGACATTACATTTCACGTCCGGACATCACCCGGAAGGTGACGGACAAACCGAACGCGTCAACCAGACATTGGAACAATACCTCCGCGTATATTGCAACTATCAACAGGACAATTGGAAAACCTTGTTACCACTTGCAGAGTTTGCTTACAACAATGCACCCTCGGCCACTACTGGCGTTTCCCCGTTCTTTGCAAATAAAGGATATAATCCAAATATTACAGTACATCCAGAATGAAATCTCGCCTCTGTTCGTGCTCAAGAGTTCACCACGGACCTCCACGAGCTCCACGAGGAACTCCGGACTGCAATATTGTCCACCCAAGAGCAATACCAACATTCAGCGGACAAACACCGGATCCCGCCACCAAACTTCAAGATTGGCGACCGTGTTTATGTCAAAGCCCAATTCTTCCGGACTACCCGTCCATCAAAGAAGCTTGCTGAAAAATATTTAGGTCCCTTTGAAATTATCGCACAAGTAGGTTCAGTTTCTTGGACTCTACGGCTTCCGGATAGCATGCGCGCGGTACACCCGGTATTTCATGTCTCTATGCTAGAACCTTGTACTGCTAACACTATCCTGGATCGCGTGCAATCTCCGCCTCCTCCTGTCGTCATTGACGGAGAACCCGAGTTTGAAATCTCTCAGATTTTAGATTCAAAAATTGACAAGCGTCGACGCACTTGTAAACTGCTTTACTTGGTCAAGTGGGCGGGTTACGAGGGCACCGATGAAGAAACCTCATGGATTTTGGCCACGGAACTCGGTAATGCCACGGAAATTGTTACTGACTTTCATACAGCTTACCCACTCAAACCTGGACCATTATCGTCTCTCTGACCGCACTCCGCGGACCCCGTGTTACGTTTGGACTCATTTTCATTATTCCCTGTCGCCCTATGTCTCTCTTTGCTTTTACAGGTTCTAACATGTCTGGTCAAGTCTTCAAGCGGACTCTCCACGGACTTTGGCTTTGACTTTTATTTTTTATGTTTTTCACGCTTTACTTTTATGTTCAATTACTTTTATTTCTATATTACTTTTCAGTCTACATTTATGGGACTATGTTTTTTCCCCTCTGCCTCAGCTACCTCCTCAGGGAGCTCCGCGACCTCCGCGGCAACCCCGTCCTCATCCGATCCGGCATCCTCGGAACTCCCGACTTGCGGCTCTTCAAAGACATAGCCGCCATACTCCGCCAGGAACTTCCAAAACTCCTCGCAGAGTCCGGACAGCTCCTTTGCCACCACAATTTGGACTTTGTTGCTCTTCCGGAGCAACTCGTTTTGGGCCTCAATGCCCTCGGCGATCCGTCCAAGGACCTCGTCCAACCCGGACAACCCGTCCGTCCCGCTTATGTCTCGCGCCCCGGATCCCGTGGCCTGCTCGTGCACAAGCGAGCACCTCGCCTTGAGGTGCGCACATTGATAACATCCCGGCCCCCGGCCGGCCTTTCGGTTGCATTCCGTGTTCCGGTCGTTGCAACCGGAACACCGCAGCTCGTTCCGCGTCGGAAGACGGACTGGCACCGCCTTCCTTGCCTTCTGTTGAGTTGGTCAGTCTCCGCGGGTATTCCATGCACATGAGGCCTACCTTTTGGGGGCTCTCTGGCTCCCCCTCGGACTCCGACTCCACCTCTGTCGCTTTGCGCTGAAAATCACAAGTCAGTAAAAAATCGACAAGTGAATTTGGGACTTACTTTTCCCGCAACAATGGCGGCCCTCTCCGCGGCCAACCGGGTTTTCTCCGCAGCCACCCGGGCGTTCTCCGCGGCCACTCGCGTAGCCTCCTCCGCCTCACGTTCCCTCTCCTTTGCGGCCTCTTCCTCCGCGGCCAATGCTTCCTGGTACTCTCTGTCCAGGGCCTCCTCAGCCTCCCTTGCCTCTCTCTCTGCTGCTTCACGAAGCTGGCGCTGCTCTTCTCGCCGCGCCAACAATTGGGCCGCCGTCCACGGCGCCCGATACGGAGTGCCCGTGGAGGGCCCTGCTGTCGGCATTGGCTTGCGTGGTGTTGGTTTTGGTCCCATAGTGACGAAGATGGGGGTAATAAAGAAGAAGAAATTTCTATTTTTCAATTTTTTATATAGGCTCGTCGCGTTTGAACCTTACCTTCCAGATCACATGACTCTTTGACACATACGTGTAACCGACATGACTTTTGACACATGCGCGTAGCCAACAAGAACCTTATTTAGGTCTAGAGCCTCTTTGGGACTTCGGCATAAAGGGAGGATACTGTTACGACCGGACAAATCCCGCCGGACTCTGGGCACTAACTCGTACGCGCCCACGCGCTACAAGCACCAATCGTCTGTTTATAGGATTTCCCGCCCGGACTCCGTTACGTCAAGACTCGTTACGTTCGACCTCATTAAGACACATATCAGTCACCGGACTTCCCCCGGACCCTGTCTCTGTCTATGTCCGTCTTCGTCCCACGCATCAGTCACCGGACCCGCTTAGAATCCCGTCACCACTCTAATCGAGCCCCGTTCCCGTTTTAGTCAAATGACCTGTCACGATTTAGGACTCCGCTCCCGCTCCATTTCCCGTTATGGGTTATGCTTTGTCACGATTCGGACTCCGCTCCGTTCCGTCCCGTTCCTAACACCAATTTGGTGTTTACTATTCCCGTTCTATGTTTTGCTCGTTTCGTCTCATTATTACTGGATTCGGTATGTCATGCATTCCACGGTCTATATAAACTGGCAGATGTTTTACATACAATCCAGTCAGAAAATTAGCTTAGATTCCCCCCAGTAATCTAATACATTTTCCTCTCTAAAACCCTACTCTTATCAGACCGCTCGCACTAGTCGGAGCCCACGGGCTCCGGCGCATCTATCTCTCTCGACTATCTCGATTCACGACTCTCGACTCACGACTCACGACTCACGACCCACGAACCCCCGCCCGGACTCCCCGGGATTCCCGTCCGCCTGTCTGAAATTGGACAACACGATCTAGCGAGGGCGCAGCCTATAAGCTGAAGCCAAGTCCTACCGGATATCCCGCGGGTTTCTCCGGAAACCCGGCCTGAGTGTGTATCCTAACAGAAGTTAAGTTTTATGGTAACAAAGTATTCTCAAAATCATGGTATATAAACAACTTCATCAGTGTTAGAAACAATTTTAATGGATGTAGATTCTATAGAAGTTCTTTTGAAGAGCAATGGAGAGCACTTGTGGATAACATTTATTCCAAATCAATAATAATGGTTTACTTAGAAGATAGAAAGTTTTTCACATATTGTCATTGGTGGAATTCTTTAACAGGAAAGATCCAAGGAGGCTTTCAAAAGAATGTAAATAAGGAAGATATAATTCAATTAATTTCTAACTATAGTTTTAATGGAAATACTACCAAATTTGTTAGATTTGATGATGGGATAACCATAGTAGATGAATACAAAAGGTCACAAAAGGGTATTACACTTATACCTGGTCCCAGAGGAGGACTCTATCCTAGGGTTGAGAGTTCATTTTCACCAAGTGACATAGGACTTGTGGAATACAAAGGAGTAAAGCTTGGTTGGGTTGATACTCATATAACTAAAAAGTCACCTCCCCTTGTCCCAATTCATAAAGTTAGTAAGAATTTAGAAGAAGTGAGTGATTTGAGAATATCTATGTACAAGGTAGGATATTCAATTCTTAAAGAAAATTCAAAATATCAAGTCATATCAAAAGGTCAACTTTCATATAGGGGAAAGAATTGTACTGTTATAGAAGTCTTAGACAAAAATTCAGAAGTACTGAAGGTAAGGTGTGGAGAATCCTTACAAAATGTTGTAAAAGATATGAAAGACAAGACCTATATTGAAACTGGTAAGATAATAATGAGACATGGAGGACAGAAAGATATACTTATAAAATGAAAAAAGTTCAATCTGTTGCTTCTGTGGCAGAATGGATCTCCTTGAGACCAATATCACTAACCTCAATGAACAACATATAAATAATATATGTGAGATAGTAGTCTTATCATTGTCACTAGATCTCAAAATGAAAAAGATTCTTATAGCAGTTGTAGAACTTAATATCAAACTTGTCGAGAAAGGTTCTTCAAAACTTGATGAGAAATCTTGTGGTAGTGATGTTATATTCTTCCTTCTTAATATTGGAAAAGATCTAGAACATAACTTATTTTCCAAGGTAAATATAGATAATGAGGTAGTGGAGAAATTAGTTGAATATATAAGAATAACTGAAAATCCCTAAAATATTACTACAGTATTTCCCCATAAATCCTATTTTTAAAAGAAATTTCAACCAACCTATTTCCCCACAACCCCTCTTTTTAAAAGTAATCCAAAAATCCTTTAAAATCCAATGATAAAATTAAAAATCTGATGTGGTGATGTAGTGGTGACATAGGCTTAGGGGTCTACCTTAGACCCTATTCCACATGGATATTTTCTATTGGTATTTTAGGGGGTTTTGAGTATCTTTTTCATGGAAATATTCAATGGTGATGTAGCTCTAATGCTCCTTCAACTCTATTATTTCTTTTTTCAACTCTATTCTTTCTTCCTTTTTTGGGTAGGAAGAAATAGGAGATAGAGTAACTTAAAAGAATGGATGAGCTAAGAAATAGGAGATAGAGTAACTTAAAAGAATGGATGAGCTACATCACCATTGAATATTTCCATGAAAAAGATACTCAAAACCCCCTAAAATACCAATAGAAAATATCTATGTGGAATAGGGTCTAAGGTAGACCCCTAAGCCTATGTTACCACTACATCACCACATCAGATTTTTAATTTTATCATTGGATTTTAAAGGATTTTTGGATTACTTTTAAAAAGAGGGGTTGTGGGGAAATAGGTTGGTTGAGATTTCTTTTAAAAATAGGATTTATGGGGAAATAGTTAGGGTTCTATTAAATAAATTTGAGGATCCCCAGTTATTCCAAGATCTCCTTTTATCTCTTCAAATATAGGTGGAAATCTTGATAAAATCTCCTCAATATTTATTTCTTCTTTATGATATAAAGTTTCATAAAGACATAGAATGAAAATACCAGTTTCACCTTTAGGTCTATCCTCTTGTTTTTCAAGTCTGAAATGTAGTACAGGACAACCACTTCTCCTTATTAAATTTTTGATAGATCCCGTGTATCCATCCTCAGTACTTATACCATGTCTTCGACATTGTTCTAAGATCTTTTCTTTTCTAACTTTATATCCAATGAGTCATGGGAAATCTGTTGGTGAGAGGCACGGGAAATTCTTCTGTGCCACTGGAAATACTCCTGCACATGTCTAAAATAATTCCATGCATAAAATAATTCTGTGTGGGCAAAAATGCTCCCACGCATGTATAAAATAATTCTGGATGAGTGAAAATGCTCCTGCATGTGTATAAAGTACTTCCATGTGGTTGAAAATGCCACACGTGTATAAAATGCTTCCATGTGTGCATAACATAATTCTGCATGGGCAAAAATGCTCCTGTGGCACAGCAATAATACTCCCACAGCATGCCAAATACTGAAATGATTCTGTGCATGTGAAAAATACTCCTGTGGTATCACAAAATACCTCCATGCATCACAAAATACTTCTGTGTTAGTCACAAAATACTCCCACAAGTTTAGAAATGCTCCTGCAGCATCAAAAAAACTTCCACAAATGCAAAAAAGCCTCAGGGTTTGCTCCTGTGCTGACTAATGTCAAACCTTAGTCACACTCTCCCACACAGAACCTCCTCAGCATCTATTTGCACCCACAACCCACCAAGCAAAATTCATTTATATGGATGCTGTGCTATATTGGGTAATCCTTTGAGAATTGTCTCATCTCTGGTATTTGTATTGTGAATCAATCTTTCCAAAAACAACAAAACATTGGAACAATCTTTTGAGCCACTGTATTCCAAAAAATGGTATTGAGGGACTTGAAGAATACAAAAATCTATACTCAAAAAAATCCACATTCAAACAATCACAGGAGGTGCCAGTGTTTGTTCACTACTACAGAACCAAAGAACCTGAGATCACTTGGATAGACTCCTGAGTCCAGATACTGACAACACCATCATTACTGTGGAACACATCATTGCCTACTGAAGTCACATCCTGAACAAAAGCAGAATGCAATTACTCTGCCACAGAATGGGAAGAATTAGGTGCTAAGGAGGGATTGGTATATTTTCACCCCTTTCTAGAGGGTGAACACATACTCCTCATTGGGATTATTGTCCTGATCAACAGTGCTAATGATTGGGGACAGAGATGGATTATAGTGACTGTCTTGCATTATAATGAATCTGTGGAGAATTAACAATAAACAGCAAAGATCCAAATAGATGTCTTTTGATAGCTCAATTCAATGCTATGGTGAAGACATTAAATCTCTAATTGGATTCCACCTTTTCCTTTGGGTGGAGGGAAGTGTTTATTATCACTGCCAAGGCTGCAGGACATGGTATTTATCATGGAAGAATACTTGATCCATCAATATCTGACTCTGACAGTAGGAAAATTACCAACATACCATTATGGAAGGTCAAAATCAGTTCTGGATGATAAAGATTTTTATCAATCAATTCATCTCCATCTCCTTGAAAAGAAAAAGAAAAGATATACTAAAACCCAGGACATTTTCTATTTCACTTCATCATCTGAAATGAGTGACCATGTTCCTGGGAATAAAAAAGGAATATCAATCAGGACTGCTCACAACTGGTTGCAAAAATGGACCGGAGATACAGTATGGTCAGAAGCCAAATGGAATATATAGTGATGGCCATGCACAGGGATATGTTGTTCTGTACTCAAAGGAGTCCTGGAACAGTCACAAGGATATTTACAGTGAATGGTGACCTTTGACAATGATGGTAATCCCATAGAGCCATAAGGTTTCCTAGTCATATGGTCAGTTCCAGATAATAACTGTGATCCATGATGAGTCTACATGTTAAGCTGATGATCACAGGAAAGATGAATTGGTCCATGAAAGCTCCCTGAATCCAAAGGTGAAAGTGTCATATGTATGTCTCATTGATAGTCTCTAATTTTGACATCAGAATGAGGTCCTTGGAAGGATGGAGAACAGTATGGCTTTTTTCTGAAGTGATAGTACTGCTCTGATGATTTTATGACAGGGAGGCTTGTGTTTCCAAGTTGGGAAAGTCTAAGATGTGTATTTCTCATCCAAATATCTCCTCCAACAACTTGATAAGACTATTGAAATATTTGAAGGAAAAACCAATGGTCATGCTATGCTGTAGGTCTTTTTTTGTTTGACAATACACCCAGTCATGAGAAAATAAACCCAGTTACCAGAAAAGAAGCATATCCTGGATATTTACAGGTGGTAATGACAAGTGGTGATGTTTGACAGCAAACCAGGACAAGTTTGCTGACTAGTGAAATGTCAATTCAGCCCTTTCCACATGTGGCAATGGTAACCTGTTAAGCTCATGGCTTACAGGTAAGTATCTGGGGAAGAACTGCAGATGGTCCAGGGCAGGGAGGACTTCACTTCAGCTTATGTGCCCTCACATGATTGTTGAGTCCAATTTCAGATGGGAGGACATGGGAGACCACCCATGGGGTCCAGGAATACACAAAGAGGGAGTGACAGAAAACCCAGGTCTCTGAGAATATGGTATGTCTTGGTTGGATGGCCTGTGGGTTCTGGCAATATCCTGGCATAAGGTTACTGGGACAAATAGATAGAATACTACGTGGGTGCTAAGTTGATTTTCTTTACCAGAATGTAAGTACAAACATTACAAGACTATATAAAACTAAAGATTATTGTACTATCTGGAGGAACAGATTAGAACAGATATCTTCAATCATCTAAGAGGTCCAGGATATCTGGTTGGAGTCTGGTTGGTAGATTGTCTTATAAAATGAGAAATAGGTAATGGTATGGTGGGATTGGGGTCCTGGGGTATTTTTTGGTCCTAACATAAATATGGATAATAAGAGTCATTGTGGTGTGAATGTGATATGTGATATATAATAAGTGATATGCAATGTTAAAAAATGGAACAGTTGATATCTTGCTACATGGTGATATCTGGTGGTTATGTGGCAGTCTCATACTGTCATGAACATGGGCACTCCCTGACCATTGCCACTCAAACCCTAACACTTGCAATCCCTCGCTATACCAAATCCAATGCACTCCCTGCAGTCTAATTTTCCTTATAGTAATTCCACCCTGTTTATCAGCAGCTCTCCAAGACATCACAGTCATAGCATTCCCTCCAGCAAAGACACCCTGTCCTTCCAGCTCATTATTGACCTGTTGGGGCCATCATCAGGCTCAATGGTTCTGAAATCATTGGCATCTCAGTCAGTCAGACCATTGCAGCATTATTGGAAGTGTATTTAAGTGTACAGTATATTTTAGTAATCAGCAAAAAGTCTTCTATGGTGTGTTGCTGTGTGACAATGACAATAGAAAAGAATGGCAATTTGTGAAGAGTGAATTCTCCACTGTCAATGATGATGCATAGAACAGTAATTTGTAGTGACAAGATTAAAGGTGATCTGCATAGCATCTAGCTTTCATGAATGGTGGCATGCTATGCTTTGTTTATGTTGAAGTTTTCATGGTGCTGTTCCTACACTGAATAACATTCCATTTGTCTGAGTAGTTGACAGTTAACTCATTGTAAATAGATGAAGACTATAATACATGGCCCATCTATATCTACTAATCTGCTTACTAATATCTCCATATGGTTTGAGTCTGTAAGGTTCGGCTTTAAAGATAGTGTAATCCTTTGGTTGGAGCTTCTTACGAAGAGGAACAAGCAGAGTAGGAATAGGCTCCAATTCGAAATAACTACTGTAGCTAATGGGTGGCTTCCCTATTTATGCTAGCATTTGTAGACTAAACCCCCTAGCGACAGATAATAGAAATGAAACAGTGTAATGATCGGGAAATTATCTACCCTCTCTTTACCCCCTGAGACAATGGCGGTAGACCGCTCCATGCCAAGTCCGCCACCAGGTCCGCTCCCGTTACACCTGCCCTCCCACGCTGCAACGCAGTGTGCAATTAACAGCGGACTGGTTTAACGATGCAATTCTCCCACCCCCTGCTCCAGCTCGTCTAAATCGTCACTCACGTAACCGCCATCAAGGTCCATCTCCTCCTGTTGACCGTGACCAATCTGTTGAGTCAATGCATCTGACCTGTCCTTCTTCATCACCTGATATTGTGCTGATGCCCTTACACATCCTCAGTGGCCTGCAGTGGACTTAAGATTGGCATGCCCTTCACAGGCCGAGTTTCAAGGCAGTGCACTGAAGATGATGCCACTGGTCTGGAGGTACCCTGCTGCCGCCTCCTTCTCTGGCGACGTATAGCACTTGAGGCCTGTGGGGACGGCAGGCTCCCAGGTCCGTCCCGCAGTGGAGACAACCTGTCAATCAGCGATTCAGGTTGTTGTCTCTCCCTCCAGGCACAGGTCCTTTCTCTTACACGAGGGTTGACTGTAGATTTGGGTTGTGGTATGTTATTCCTCTGCTGTGCTTCGAGGAGTTGACGCTGCATAGTCTCGAACTGCTCCATACACAAGTCCCATGCCACTTGGATGCCTCGAAGAGCACAATCGCGAATGGCAGCCATTGTAGTCGTCAAAAACTCAGTGGATACTTGCGTTGGATAATCCTGAGTATCCATAGTGGGTGATTCTTGCCCAGTGATTGGAATAGCTGAACCAACATAAATAGAAGGCAAGTCTTCAGCGCTTGATTTGCAAGACACTTCCTGATGACACTCCGAGCTCAAAGACATCTTGGCGATTTCGATGCGATTCAAGAGCCGCCCTTGGCCCCTGGGCAATGATCGAACACTTGTAACACCTAGTGCCTCCAGGTAAGCCTTCAATGGATGAACGTGCTGAACAGCTTGATATGGCAACCAGGTAGTTTCTCCCGTGTTCCACAAGACCTCAAAGAAGGCCTCGAGACCCTTACCTGAATGAGCAAGAATCTTCTCGACTGCCCACTCCTGAGGCTGACTACCAGAACCAGGAATCTGCCGCAACTGCCACCCTGGGAACAGACGATCGTCATTCGGAATGTGTATATGAAGCAATGAAGCATGAAAACTTGGGTTAATCCCCTGTTGCTTGAGCTCCTTTGACAGTTCCAACTGGTATGTCGCTCCTGGCTCCAGTACCTGGCTGATCCTAAAAGGTCCTATATATTTTGGCCGCAGTTTACGTGCCCGATTCTTTGGTAAGCATAAGTTCTTCGTGGATAGATATATTAAATCATTGACGTTAAATTCAGCAGACCTCCGGTGTCGATTTGCCTGCCGCGTCTGCTTAACCCTGGCTGTAAGTATCTCATCATGTGCATTCATGATTGCTAGCTTCATCCGTTCTGCAAATTCAAGGACACCCAGATACTTCGTATTGTTGTCCCAGAGCAGTGGCTGTGGCAGTCGACCATAATTCAAAAAAAATGGTGAGAATCCAGTTGTTTCTGATGTAGCATTATTCATCACGAACTCAATAGCTGACAGCTTCAACACCCAATCTTTCTGGTTTGGTGCTACACATTGCCTAAGCATTTGTGTCATTGTCTGATTTGCACATTCGGTAGCGCCATCTGTTTGGGGGTGGTATGATGAAGACATCTGCAATTCGACTCCTATCAACTGATGAAGCTCCCTCCAAAAGATACTGGTAAATAACGAATCTCGATCGCTAATGATTTTGTTGGGCAGCCCATGCAACTTATAAACATGGTCGAAAATCACCTCAGCCATTTGAATAGCAGTGTAGTTTCTGCGGACCAGTACCAAATGGACCATGCAAGTTAAGTGGTCAATTATAATGCAGATGCTATTGAACTCTCCAAGGCGATTCCTAGATGCTGGCAAGGGTCCTACAAAATCAATCCCAATATCCTCCCACGGCTGTGATGGCACTTCCATTGAGCGAAGTTGTCCCTGCCATTTCTGTGTTTCAGATTTCGAAGTGGCACACACACTGCATGACTTGCAAAATAATTTGACATCCTTGGTTAATGACGGCCACCACACATTGGTTCGCAAATACGTGGCGGTTTTCCTTGCCCCTAGATGGGCCAAGATGGAATGGGCATGCGAGATAACAATTTCCCGCACTCGTCGAGTGCCAGTGGTAATATCAGGGATGCAAAGTAGTTTGACGCCCTCCATATTTAAGAACAGAAACCCATCCTGTGACGTAAAGCCCTTATACTCCTGCGGCGTTGCCCATATCCTAGAGAAGAAAACATCTGATCCATACTGTCATTGTAGGACTTCTGGGATGTCCAATCCTACGTGGCCCTCCAATGGGATTTCTGCTAGTAAAAAATCTGAAGGCAACTCAGGTAACGCACCCTCCATTGTCACTCGTGAAGAAGGCTGTTCAACGTAATCTTGATGAGTAGACGTAATTGGTGTTTTGCCCCTCGCCCCTTGTGATGGATGCTCCAGGGGCAATCCAGATAACTTACTATGACCAATGTGTGTCTTTTTGGTCGTCTCTCGTGGTCCTTCAATACGTCCTTTCCTCTTTGCGCCCAACCTTGCGAGTGTTGCATATGATGGACGCGTTTGCGTAGCCAACCTTCTTGACCGTCTTGGTGCTTCCTCCAATGCTACCGCTGCAGACCCTGTATACAGTGGTGTCGACACACTGTTGAAGTCAGGAACGCCTGAAATGTTGTGCACCCCCTGAGTATCCTCTTCCATCCTTGGAATGTCAGTTACATACTTGGATTCAGCTCTAATGGTGCCCAAGGGCTCATCACTATAGATTCTCGATAGAGCATCTGCAAACGTATTCGACTTTCCAGGGATATAGTGAATCTTGAAGTGGAATTCATTTAGCAGATCCAGCCACCACATCTGCCTCAGAGAAAGGTTCTTCTGCGTAAGTATATATTCTATCCCTTTATGGTCAGTACAGATTCGAGATTTTACCCCCAACAGTTGTGACTGGAATCGTTTCAATGATTCCACGATAGCCAACAACTCCTGTTCGTGGACAGGGTAGTTCTGTTGTGCCGAATTGAATTTCCCCGACCAGAATGACACTATTGCAGCAGTGCAGAGATCTTCCCCTTGACTGAGAATGCCACTTGCACCTGTTAAACAAGCATCTGTCACCAAGTTAATGGTTTGATGACCTCGTGAGTAGTCCAATGCAATTCTATAACTGTCACGATGGGCCTGAACAATACGCTTGACATCTTCAAAGGCACGCTGCTCTGTTGCACCCCAATGCCACTGCCTGTTTACTCCTGTCTGTGCTGCTAAAATAGCCATTGGGATTCAAACTCCCTCACAGTTGTTAGCGAGATAACCCACTGCCCCCAAAAATCCCGCCAGAAGTTGCTTATTCGTCGGAATCTTCCAGTTGCCCACTGTATCAACTTTATGTGGGTCCATTTTTATACCTTTATTGTTAATCACATGCCCTAAAACCGGTAACTCCGAAGCAAACAGGTGCATCTTGTTGACAGCGAGGTATAATTTTTCCCGACGGAGCACTGTAAACACAGTGCGTAGATGCTTGACATGATCACTGATGGAGTCAGAGTATACGACAATATCGTCCAAATATACATCCATGAAGACGCCAATGTATGGCACAAATATGTGGTTCATCAATGTCTGGTAGGTCGACGGACCATTGCAATCCCCTATTTGTAACGTCAGGCTTTCCATAGTGCCATCAGGAGAGGTGAACAATGTCCAGTGGACATGCTCGGGAACCACTCAGATCTGCTCGTAGGCATCCTTCCCGTCTATTAAACTCCGATACTTATGACGCACAACATTTTGTAGAATGGCTTCAATATCTGGCAAGGGGGTTGCCAGCTTACAGTGACTTACAAAATGTATCCAATGTTTTGTAGTTTCAGCTAATATATGCTATATCCCAGTAGATAAAATAGTAGAAATCACCAGAATATTTGTGAACATGACCTATCATGTATATATTTTATATGGAAACACTATGAATATTTCAATGGAGAGCATTCATTGGATACATTTTGTAACTGACACATTTAGGCATGTGATGTATCAGCATCATATCATAATATCCTCTTAATTTTCTGTGGATTATTTAATATTCTTTCGAATTTATTGTATTTTTATTATATTTCTATTGTGAAATATAGGCTCTATTCCTTTTAACTTCGCATAATAATAGCATATATGAACTCATATTATGCTATTATATCTTAGTTAATTTATTATAATTTTTAACTAATTATTTATATTTTATTTACTTAGTTATTACCTTTCGGCACCTTGTGCAGCCTAGTTTGCGCATTTTTGGAGTCATGTGACCTATTACATAAGCCTCCAGTGTCGGGATGTCACAAAGGTCACGAATGTGACCACCCGAGTCACACAAGTCACGAATGTGACTACCCGAGTCACACAAGTCACGAACGTGACTACCCGAGTCATTATTAGGTTCCGCCGACTCGTCGTTTGCTCCCGTCCCGGGACTGCGGCCTTGAACCTTCATGTTCAAGCAAGAGGTTAGAACCCTTGTCTCAGAGAAGGGAATCACATGTTAAACAAAGGGTAAATAATGAGTAGAATATGAGGTCATTATGATCTCACTAATGACCTCATAAACTAAATAGTTAGCTAATCATTGAGTTATCAAAATGTATATAAGGAGGGCTAAGTTTCCAATAAATCATCTTATCTCACACATATTTGCAGCACAGCACCAGCTTATCTAATCATCCTAAGGACAATAATAGCCTTAGTCTGATACACTCACTGCAAGCACCTACACTTGCAGCATCTTGAATCTTTGTCAGCAACTCTTGGACTTAGCTAATCATCTAAGTTCCCCAGCCTCACAGCTACCCTTTAGGCTTATTAATTAGATAATAAACCTAATAAGTATCTAAGTATCTTTACTGAAATCCCTGCCAATACTAGATTACTCAAGGCCCAGCCCTAAGTTTATTGAATTAATCAAGTACAAGCACTCAGATAATCCAATACAATTCATTTTCTCTATTAATAAATTATTTAACACCTTGTTAAATAACTATTAATAGTTACAAATAAGCATACAAGAATCCGAAGCTCTTATATCAAGTCTCTGCCAAGTTACTGCGCATATATTCAGCTTCCAGCCCCTATTCTCAAGGAATAGTTCTTGTATTTGCTAAAAGAGTCATACACAGTTCTATTGAACCTTTCAATAATCAAAATAAGCATTGATTTGAGTTGTTTAAGCTTCATAGCGCAGCTCATTAATCTATCAGTATTTAAATTACTGGACCTTTGCTTGTTTTATTGTTGAAGCTCTGTGACACTATAGCATATATTGAGCTATCTAAGAGAATCCCCTGAATACATTACAAGGCAGGAAATTACTAGTATTTAGTACTTAGTGTAGCCACCTTTTGCCTTTAATACATCTGAAGCCCTCCTAGGCATACTTTCAATCAAATCCTGACACACCTTTGCATCAATATTGTACCATTAATCCACCACCCTCTCCCACAACTCTTCCATCCCTGGGATGCATTCTCATACCCTGCCCACCTCCTCTTCAGGTGATTCCATAGGTGTTCAATGGGATTCAAGTCAGGAGACTGTGCTGGCCATGAGAGAACCCTGAAACCATTTTCTTGGAACCAATTCTGGGCCTTCTTGCAGGTATGCTTGGGGTCATTGTCCTGCTGGAAGATGATACCATTGGCAGATTTACCATAGTCCTTAAGACTGGCTTGCAGGTCATCCTCCAGAATCTAGATGTAGAGATCCCCATCCATCCTTCCATCAATATTGCATGCATACCCAACCCCCTCCCACAGCATGCACCCCCAAACCATTAAAGATCCGCCACCAAGCTTCAGGGTTCCCTCAACCAGCCTGTCACTCAAGCCCTCCCCTGCCTTTTTCCACACCCACTTCCTGCCATCTGACCCCAGCCTATTAATTTTGGTCTCATCATACCACACCACATTCTTCCAATCCTCCACAGTCCAATCCTGATATGCCAAAGCAAAATCCATTCCCTCCTTTTTATGCCTCTTAGAAAGAAGAGGCCTTTTCTTCTTTACCACAGGCTTCATCCCAGCTGCCTTGAGTCAATGATGCACTGTTTGAGGATTGAGTGACTGGTTGGTGATAGTGCAAAGTGCCTTTGTTGCATCTACAGCTGTATCAGCCTTTCCAGAGCTGATAAGGCGTTGTGCAAAATGGATGTTGGCTGTGGAGAGTTTGGAAGGGTGACCACCAGAGGACTTAGAAAGGTGGGAATGGTGTTTAGAATGAAGTCTAGAGATAGTAGCATAGCTATAGCCAGTAGAAACTGAAATATGTCTGGCAGAATGGCCAGTATCAAGTAGAGAAAGGATCTCATACTGGGCAGCAGTGGAAAGGGGATGCATAGTTAGAATTGGGGGAATCTTAGCTGAGAAAGCCCTTCAACTTATACTGTAGTATAGAATGATCACATGACATGTTGAAAAACATAAACAAATGCAAACAATCAACATAGGCACATGGTTTTCATGCCAGAACCTGTCAGTTACAAAATGTATCCAATGAACCCTCTCCATTAAAATATTCATAGTGTTTCCATATATGGATATTACATAATATAGTTTTACCATATAAATATATACATGATAGGTCATGTTCACAAATATTTTGGTGATTTCTACTATTTTACCTACTGGGATATAGCATATATAAGCTGAAACTACAAAACATTGGATACATTTTGTAAGTCACTGTATATGTGTTAGCATTCTGCTCCCGCTTATCCACTACGGTATGTATTCGCAAGGTGCCATCCGCCTTTGGAGGTTTAGGAATAATGAGCATAGGACATGCGTTCGTTCCCGTGGCTACCCTCCACCTCCCATTCTTGATATACGCGGTTTTCTTTTCATGCCATAGATCTCTCATTGCTTCGGGGCATTTGGATGGTCTCCATGAGTAAGCTTTGGCGTCATCAATTATTGGAATGGTATGATTAACAGCCCTTAATAAAGGCAGTACTGTTGATGCGGTGTCTGGGTCCAGGTCAGCCACTTCAGCATGTAAATCTGCCCTTAACCTCTCTAACTCATCGTCAAAAATTTCCGCTACCACAGAATGGAGAGTCTCGATGGTATCTCCTTCCATGGGGAGTGGCAGAGCTGACCCAATGTTGACCCTTGTAGGATTCAACCCCATCATAACTTGATGTTGAAATATGAAAGGGGTCCCTAATATCAAGTCGTATGAATCGAGGTTAGCAACATCGAAACGCCGAGTACACTTTATATTCTGATATGAAAACTCAGCAGTAGCTGAACAATTAATTTTTGACTGTGATCTGTGAACAGCCAACTGGATTGTAAGTGGTTTTACTAGTGGATCCTTGACTACTTGCAGCTGATCGACTAATGTCGTCGACATGAAGTCTGCAAGTGATCCACTATTGATCAGGGCTTTCACCAGTTGTTCATTGATGAATGCCTCAATGACCACAGGTTTCGGTAAGCAACGAGTAAAGTCTTTTGGTTGCATTGAGGTACGCTGGACCATTTCAACCCCATCATTTTGCAACTGACTCTTCTTCCTATGTACTAACACCTTTTTCGTAGGCATATGAGCGGCGTTGACAAACACAACTGCCCCTGATAAGTCCTCTGTGACTTCTCCCCTGGCCACAATCTGTGGCACGGTCCATTTATCATGTTGGAGATGGTCCTTCGTAACCAGGTATGTTACTAATAACTCCCGGTCACGAATCTGATACAATCCTGCAGTAAATCGGATGATAAATCACTGTCGCTCCACCCCATTTATATCCATCAAAATGCCTGTCTTATAATAGACTCAAAAACGAATCTCCAACAACTTACACATTGCCTCCTGGCAGTGTCATCAAAAAGCTGGCATATCTTCAGTGAACCTGGGTATGTGTTCTTCATACATGGCTTGTATTTTATCCTCTATGGCTTTGTCAACCCTGAACACAGACCAGGGCATAAACAATGGCAAGTCAGTATTGGACTCATCCCAAATCTGCAAGCCAGACTCTTCTGTATGTACCTGAAACCGAGCTTCGGGGGAAATCCCTTCCTGCAATGCCTCCTCTGGCGTGAAATACTCTTTCAAAGTGGCCAGGAGGTACTGCCCTGGAGTGGGCCTGTTTTCTCTCATTGGTTTGTCATCCTCTAAAGACTCCCCTTGATCTGTCCCGCCCTCCATTAAAATAGCTGTACTAGCCATTTGAGCAATCGTCCAGTCCCCACTTAGGAGGGCATGTTTTGATATCGCCATATACAAGTGGGGTCGGAGGTGATCTACTATTTCATATGTCCAGTGACAATGATCAAATATCACCTGAAACCACTCGGTATGACGCATCCCGGCATCAATGGACTCAACATTTGAAAAATGCAGACAACACTGATGTTGTATTAGGGTTGTGACAGCAATTCGGTCGGCACAGTTATTGGTAACTCTTTTCCCAGACCATTTGGAGTTACTTAATATACTTTGATCCACGCGATACCCAGGTTCCCTACATTCTACCTTTCCAATGTGCAGCAGAGGCCCAAGTAAGATGTTATCTTTAATCACAAAATCTGCAATTGACAAGGACACTTCAAAGTGGGTCTTTGGATTTTGCCCCTCAGCGATGGCAGTATCTGGCCCAAAATATTCAGTAATTGATTTTTGCAGCCAAGCTGCGTAAATCCGCTCATGCAAAACATTAAACTCCTGTTGGTCTTCCATATTTCTCAACACAAAGGATGCCATGTGGAGTGGTATCTCTGCACGCTCCTTTTTTCTCTCCAAATCTGTGAGTCGTTTAACTCTGACAGATCCAGCAGACACCACAGTACCCTTTTTGGGTGCCAAAAGAAATTTTCCTTGAGGACAATTGCGGGATTCATGACCCTCCTTCTTGAAATTGAAGAATCGTCCTTCTGCTCGAAGTTGATTCATTTCTGTATGACTCAATTTCAAGCGAGGTACTTTAGTGGTGTTTTAGAACCCGGAAGATGTCGAGGGATGAGTTCTTTTTCCTTTTTCATCAGTTTGTCCCACTACCTGATTGGCTTGTTCATTTTTTCGTGGCCATCCTCAGTTCGATTTAACAAATGAGGTTTCCCTTCGTCCCTTGTCTATCTTACGAAACCCTTGAGCTGCTTCGAATCGAGTAGCTGTCTTGATGAGTCTCTTCCACGATGTATTGTCAGGGTTTAACCCCTTGTCTAACCATTCTTCCTTAAGGTAATCGTATGCCCCATCCCATACAATCTGCTTAAGTTGACGCTCCTGGATGTCAGGAAACCGAATCGCATTATGTTCAACATCTCGAGCGAAATCCCAAAAGCACCTTCCACCCTGTCGGGTACTGGTCAATCGCTTACACAACTGCAACTTGTAATCTGCAGAAAAACAATAATCGAAAAGACCATCATACACAGCCTTTAAAGTCCACTTCCGCTTGCTCAGTGCCACATGTTTCATATAGAATGAACTAGCCTTGCCATCCAGGAAGTAAATGATGAGCTTAACTGCCCATTTACGATCTAACCCATTAATTTCTGCGCAAAGATCATAGGCGTAGATGAAGGCTTCAAGTACATCAATTTCAGCTATGCCGTTATATATCACAGCCTGCTTCGTTTTGACTCCAGCTAACAATTTTTTGGTCCGCTTAGCATCGGCCTTTGACCTTTTTCACTTTTCATGTCTTATGCGATTAGAGCTTGGTGAGTTTTTCTTTCCACGCTTCTTTTTCCCTGTTTCAGAATGGCTTTCCGTAAAATCTTCTGATCCCGATCCTGAATCAGGTGTGTCTGTGCTCCTTCTACTGATTTCCGAATCGGTGGATATACTGCTGGCTGAATCATATGATCCATCACTACTAGATGGGCTGCTGGAGTCGGATGGTGGTCCGAACTTTCCTTGCCCTCCTACTGCAAAGTACCCGCCATCAGGCACTTGTGAGGGTTCTTGTACATACTGGTTCGTCACATTCTTATCCATCTGCTTTCTCAGCAGCTGACGATTTCACTTCTTGCTCTCCCTGCTAGTGTTTAACTCAGGGAAGCCTTAGTAGGTTTCTTTAAGGGACGTTCACCCTCCATTCTCTCCTTTCCCTTAGGGGACTGGGTTGACGACTTGTTTTTAGATCCAGCTGCTTTTGCAGGCTCTAACTTAGAGGAGGATGGTTCGGGTGTCATGGGTTCATTTTCGTCTACCTCAATGACAATAGCACTTAGATTGAGAGATACATGGGGAAAAGTAACTGGCCTCTCCAACCCTCTCATCGTTCTCCTGGTGGTAGGTAAGGTCCACGTTTCTGGTAACGGCCCCACCTGATCTTCGTCAGACTCCGAACAATCGGACCATCTAAACTGAGCAGCCTGGCTGCGCTCAAGCACCATAGCCTTGGACACTCCCTCCTGTCTTTCATTGTCATCACCACTGCTCTCCATTTCAAACCACTCTGGAAAAAAGAGCGACTTTGTGTGGATGAGAGGTTTCTCCTTTCGCAGCATCCTCCTGAAAGTCTTTCGAGGGGCTGCTAGCTCTTCGGGATACAATAGGTTATACTGGTATGTCCAGTTATGAAGAGTAACCGGAGTACGGGGGTATTCATTCATGAGGGGAAACGGCTCTCTATCTCTCTCGCTTTCAGATGATTCTTTCGAGGCTTCACTACTGGGAGCATGGTCGTGTCCCCCAGACGTGGCCATTGAGGAATCAGAGGTTGTGGTCGATACCTCTTCCATCTCAGCATCACGGTCCATCCTTCCCTCTCCCCCCTGATGAGTAGGGAGGTTTGGTTTGGGGCCCATGGCATTCAGAGGCAAAGAAGTACTACTCACTGATGCACCGGCCAGATCATTCAACTGATCAACTACCACCATTTTTCGAACAATTCTCTTGCTCCACACGGGGATTGTGCTTCGGACTGTGCCGCAGCAAGTGACGGGTTGATTAATCTTGGACATTTTGGCAGTAATGGTAGGTATTTGGTTTGATTGTGTGCACACGTGTTATTGTTAAAACCTAGTGGGTGATCAGTCCACTAGTAGAAAATATAAAAGAATACGAAATTGAAGACAAAATACTCAAAAAGTGTAAGGTTCGGCTTTAAAGATAGTGTAATCCTTCAGTTGGAGCTTCTTACAAAGAGGAACAAGCAGAGTAGGAATAGGCTCCAATTCGAAATAACTACTGTAGCTAATGGGTGGCTTCCCTATTTATGCTAGCATTCGTAGACTAAACCCCCTAGTGACAGATAATAGAAATGAAACAGTGTAATGATTGGAAAATTATCTACCCTCTCTTTACCCCCTGAGACAATGGCAGTAGACCGCTCCATGCCAAGTCCGCCACCAGGTCCGCTCCCGTTACAGAGTCCTTGCCACTTGTTTGCCAGATTCCCAGAATTCAACAGCACTCTCTTTACAGTATTTGAGTTTTCTCACCTTTTTGCAATGATACTTATGGTGCAAACAAGACCTTAATTTTAAAATGTCAAAATACTCGCCCCTGTCAGTACATTACCATATCCCCCTCTATCACTGTCCAAGAAGACAAAACATTTTAAGGGGAATAAAAATTTTTGAATGTTAAAAAATATTTTGTATTACCTAAGTCAGGAAAGCTTTGTTCCTTTCCATCTCATTGCAATTTTCAAATAAAATAAGATTTGGATCATGTGCATTATGTCACAGTTTCCACCTCTGATTACTAAATAGGTTCTCTCTGTCCTTCATGCATTGGGCAAGCAAATAAATATATATTTGCATCACCACCACTCTCTTACATGGTGGGAAAGACCCTGGACTGTGCCCAAGCCAGCTGAAGTGACATGCATTGAAGGGAGCAAGAAGGAGAGAGAAGAAATGAGGAGATGGGAAGCAGAAAGTGTGGGTGAAAAGAAACTCAATTTGATCTCTTTCAATATGATCAAGTAATGCTGTGAGCACTACAGGAGATGGGGAATCCTATAAATGAAAGTTAGGTGGTAGGTGGGAAAAGATGCCAAAATCCCACTATAGACATACTGGAAGAATCACCACATTACCACTATGATTCTAAGCTTGAGGACATAATAAAGTTGTTCTGAAGCAAACACACAAATTGGGCACAGGCAGTCCTACATTTAGGGGGATTCTTGTCAAAAAGCTTGGGAGAGTCCCTGATATCCTTCAAAACCCCACCTGTCATTGCGCTTTGAACCGGGGGGCACTGTGAAGGGTACCCCTTCTAATCACAGCTATTGACTTGGGTCAAGTTATATTATGTTTAATTTTCTAGTAATTTCTATCATTTTTTCTATGTAAGATATTGTTCGAATATCTCATCCTCTCATAGTTTGAAGGTCTATGTACATGTCACCTCTAGCAGCTATTCACTGAGGCATGGTGATTACTATTCCTAACATATGTATTTGTTTTGTACTTTGACAGTCAATATATTCATATTATACCTAGAGGGTCAATATTCTTCATATATCAAACAGTCAGAAGTCTAACAACTCTTCATACTGCATTGGAAGGAGCAGTAAAGGGGGAATAGGGCACAATTGCAAATGACATCCCCATTTAACTGCTATTGACATTTAGCTGTGGATAGTTATTATGTGCAACTCTCTGCTCCACTATTCCCACCTCACCCTGTTGCTGCAGGTCAATCTGATGATCCATTCATGATTGCTGACCAACCTCCACAGTCTACAGTTGGCTCTGCTGCAATGGATGCCTTGGATGCTTATTATGCAGGTTGGCCACCATTATAAATGCAACTGATCAACTGCAGCAATCAAATTTGCAGTTAGCACCACATACACAGCAGGGTCATCACCCAACAAATGTATCTGTTCAGCCATAGGCACCAATTGCCCAATTAGTGCCAGCTCAGCATGGTCATCCATCTGCACCACTGCACCCTCATCATTCACATATTAATGCAGTTCCACAACTCTAGGCCCAGGTACCCATGTTGCAGTTAGCACTACCATACCATCACCATCCAACATACTTTTGTCCCAACAATGGAAGGGTTTATTAAGCTCCCCAAGTTTACATATGACAACAGCCATGTTGTTCCTTACTCCCCTATTTTTCTTCTCTCCTTTGAATGCTACATCAATGTGGAGTTGACCTTTACCAATAGGTCAATGGAGTACATGCATAAGTACTGGTACAATGGCTATGATCACATAACTATATGGAATTTGGAAAGACACCAGATTAAATTCAACAGTACCTTGATGTACATTATGTCAGTTCACATGAGTCTGTCTGGCAAATAATGTGCAATGAACTCCACATCCAAAGTTCCTACACTAATGGATATGAAATGAAAACACTGTAGTTTTTGATGGTGATCAAGTTCCTGCTGAGGGTTTACAAAGGGCAGAGCATTCAGGACAACCCTGATGGCTTATTTTGAAGCTAATGCCAAGGATCTAATTGGCTACACAACAGTTACAAAAGGACACAGTGGTTACAAAAGAAACAGTGGTTACAAAAGGAACAACAGTTACAAAGGCACAATGAAAAAAGAACAACAGTTCAAAAAGGAGCAACAGTCCAGAAAGGAAGGAATGGAAACTGTTCAAAGATTGGCAGTTGGAGAACACCCAATGGGTAGGAAAGGCACAGCAGTCATGAAAGAAACAACAATGAGTGAATATTTTTGAACAAACTTGGTTATTTTGTGTCTTTCCAAATTCCATAGTTGTACGATCATGCCCCTTGTAACAGTATTTATGCATGTACTTCATTGACCTATTGGTAAAGGCTAACTCCATATTGATGTGGTATTCAAAGGTGAGAAGCAAAATAGGGGAGTAAGGGACAACATGTCTGTTGTTATATGTAAACTTGGGAGTTCCATAAACCCTTCCATTGTTGGGGTGACAGCATTTTGGATAGCCTTCCTCATTGTAGCTTCACACTAATCCTTTGGATAGTGTTTACTACATTTCATATCTACCATACAGGCAGCATTTGGATGTTCAGTCCACAGGGACCATGGGTCATGAGTTGTCCTACTAAATCAAATAGTTTGGGATGTTTTCAGGATCTGGAAAACAGCAGAAACAATTGAGTTGACATCTTCTGGTGTCCTTGGCTTATCCTTCTCATCAAACAATATGAGGCAGAGCATGTGTGGAAGACCACACTTTGGAATTCAATGACATGGATATAGGGCCACTGTTCTACCAAAGATGTAGTCCTCTGTGATCATTTTGAGAAACTTAGCATTTTGGCAGCAAAGGCATGGGAAACCAAATCAGCATGATCAGCAGGAGTCTGGCCAGGAAGCAATTCATCAGTAACCTCCTTCCACTTGGGATCAGCTGTCATGGTGATGAAGCAGCTGGCATTTCCATACTTTTGTGCGGGCATTAACAATATACTGCTGAAATATTTTTTGTGCATAAAAAAGGGGTCATGGCTTCATTTGCTCTGGTAGGCAATAGGCATAATATTTATCTTTGGTCACTTTATGATTTCCACCTTTTTCATCTTCATCCTGTTGATTACCTGCTGTGCAGGCTGGGGCTGCCAATTTTTATTTGCATAGGGAATATCCCATGACCAACCACTCACCCTGGGGAAGAGCATGACATGCTGTGGTGAAGAGGTGTATAAATGGCTTGTGCTTCATGCACATGATGGGTATAAGTTTCCTCCCAAATCCTTTAGCTTCAACAAGTCCAAGGGAATGGGGATTGATTAATATGTAGTCTCCTACTGTGATCTCTTCCACAATTATCCATTTCTTATTGTAACTACGAGCTTGGGTTTCCTGGGCCCATGCAATTGAGTCTCTCACTGCTTGTCAGTGATTTTCTAGTTCCAGGATCCATTGGTCCACCATCGGGCTAGCTGATAGCTCTCTAGGAATTACTGAGTCATCCCCTCCTAGGCAACGAGAAATTCCTCTCAGTAGGTATCCCATTCGTAAGAAGGCTGGTGCATAGTTTGTCAAACCATGAACTGTTGAATTATAGGTATGAGTGACTACTTGAGTCCATTTGGACCATTCTTCCTTTGAAGTGGTGCAATAAGCCCATAACATCTGTTCTACAATAGCATTTGCATTCTCCATTTCGCCATCAGTTTGTGGGTGGTGGGATGAGGATACAGCAAGTGTGCTTCCATATACCTTGCAAACTTCTTTCCAGAGCCTACAGGTCCATCTCTTATCCTGATTGCAGATTATCCTTGAAGGCAGTCCAAAAGGAGCAGCTACTTTGTTCACAAAGATTCACATGAATCTCTCTGCTGACAGGTCTGAAGTTGTGGGTTCACAGATAATGAAACATGTGAGTTTGTCTACTGTGACAAAGATGGCTGAATGTGCATCCTTTCCAGAGGGTGGTAATCCGTTGATTAAGTCCATAGAAATGACTTCAAATGGTCTGGAGGGTACATCTGCAGGTCTAAGTGCTCCTTGTCATGTGGTGTGATCAATTTTGGTTTCTGACATATGTCACCGCTGTGAGTGTATGCCATGCAGTCCTGTAGCATTCACGGCTAGAAGAATTGGTCTTTCATCAACTGAAATAATCAGTGTCCTCTTGCATGAGCTCCCTCAAAGGGGTTGTTGTGTATCAGTTTGAGTATGGTAGGTGTCATATTGCTGGGAATGCAGATTCAACTTTTCCAGTCCAAATCTCAGAAGTATAGCAGTTTACTCTTGCCAACAAAATAATGGGAAGGAGTAGTTACCACATTTGGGGAGGTAGAGTCAGTAGTGGAGGATGGTCACACTTTATTGAATATACAAAATTTTACTGAATAATCCTCATATTTTCCAAGTGAGACTATTCCTTCTGGCCATAACAACTTATTCTATGAGTTTATATTTAATTACCTGAAATTTCATCTTTAAAATATGCATGCCCTTTTAAAATACACATAAACGACATAGTTACACATGATTATTTGGGTTAACCTAGATTATTTGGGTTAAACAAGGTTATTTGGGTTAAACAAGGTTATTTGGGTTAACCTAGATCATTTGGGTTAAACAAGATTATTTGGGTTATGACTTAATCTTTGGGTTATGATGTATTCTCTTGTATACAAGCAAACTTTCAAATATATTTCATATAATTTAAATTTAGTTGGTTTAGAGAGTTAACCAGAACTATCTGGGGTACCAATCCCCATTGTGCAATTTATTCCAAAAGAATAATCTACAAATGATTGTTGACTAAATTTTGTCAGATACAGGATAAATATTAATATATTTGCATTCTTCAGAGTGATACCTAATCAACTGAATTTGATTAAATATTAATTTTACAACAAACAATATATATATATATACTTTAGTGGATAAATAATTTTTAAAGTGTTGGGTTATCCTCCAGTGTAGTGATTTCTGAAGCCTGGGTCTTTCTGATACCCCTTGTGGAGCTCCTTAGCATACTTATCATTGATTTCTATAAGTAGTTGAGAGTTTGATGAAGTGAAATCTAATTCATCCATTTCATCATCCTTGGGGAGGTTGTGAAAATCCCATTCCATCTGAGGCAGTTCTTCCTTTGTTCTGATAGGTTCCACTAGCTCACAGTGAGTGATAAAGACTGCTCTTTCAGTGGGCCTGTTCTCCCACAACTTCTTGTTAGCATCCTTATTAAGAGAATCTAATATTATTGATGACAGATTGTCCCTTACAGGACTCACATAGTCAGGTACTCAGTAAAGTCTGGACAATGGATCAACATTACTGTGAATTTGTCCTGCTCAGTGTAGGATTTCTAGACCAGGGTATGTAGTGTATACTCCCCCCCATGTGGCCAGTTGATGGTTAGTATTCTTGTAAGATCTGGCCCATTGCAAGGCTGCATGGTCAGTAATGAGGAGTATGTGCTCGTTTCAATAAAGGGTTGGAAATGAACTAGCCCTTCTTTGGCCACTGATGCTTCTCATTCTGTGGCTGAGTAGTTACATTCAGCATTCTTAAATGTACAGCTCCAATAGGCAATAACATGCTCGATGGTGACACTAGTGGTGTTGAAGTCCGAGGCCCATGAGTCTGTCCAAACAAATTCCAGTTCTTTGGTTTTGTAATGAGTAACAAAGATGGGTACTTCTTGCAATTGTTCAAAGGTGGATTTTGCTTCAGTTTAAATCTTGGTGTCCTTTAGATCTCATACCATCATTTTCTGAACCTGTTGGGGACAGCATCCCACTGATGGGGTGTCCTAGAACTGAAGTGGAACCCAAAACAATCTTGATGTCCTCAAATGCTCTGGCATGTTCAGAATCCCAGGTCCAATGGGTCCCCTTCTTCAAAAGACTGAACAGAAGGGAAACTGTCCAAGAGTAAAACAGTATGTAAGCTGAAAAGTATAATACAATGCTGAGGAAACATTGAAGCTCCCCTATTTTGGTGGGTGGGGTGAGTTCTAGTATCACAGTGACTTTCTCTTGGTGAGTCAAAAAACTGAGTCTTGATACCTTATATCCCAACAATAGGATAGAGTTGTACCTGACATGGCATTTTCTTGGGGGAAAGGGTGATTCTAGCTGCAATTATGGCTTGCAAGACCTGGTCCAAATGTTCTAGATGATCATCCCATGTCTTAGAAAAGATCATGATATCATCTATGTAGACCAGGTGGAAAATCCATTGATAGGGTGCGAATACAGCTTGCATGACTCTCTGGAAAATGGAGGGTCCATTCCTCAATCTGAAAGGCATCCTCCAGCATCTCGAGCTGAGTGAAACCCACTACATGTAGCTCTCATCAATCTCTAAAAGCACCTGGGAGTTCAATGAGATGAAATTTGACTTGTCCATTTCATCATCTCTGGTCTAATAGAAACTTTTTCCTGATGGGTCAAGAAACCAAGTTAGGATACCTTGTGTGAAGGATAGGCTGCAAACAGCGCAATACTCCATAAGAGAACTGAGTATTACTTTGATTCTTTATTTTTTCTATATTTTATATTATTTTGCCTTCACTCCAAATATGAGATACATCTTGCATTAAGTAGTGCAAAGGTCCATGTATGCTTGTGGGTGCATGAGCACCCACAAGCCCACAACAGTGACACTTGTAACCATAATAGTCACAATAGACAAGACACTTTTAACCCCAACAACCACCACCTTCACAATGCAAGTATTGGTTTGGGGTTCTGTCTCAATAACATCTGTGTTACCAAACTTATATTTCAACTGTGAGCAAAGCTTCACACTGAAACAGTCAAAGCTTACTCACTACTATTCAACTTGTCTTTATGGATAAAACTTAGTGCAGTAGAACACATCTCTCAAAGCTATTCCATTCCTTTCTCATAGTAGTGACACTATTCCTACTCTCTCCCTCACTTTATAAGTAATCCCTAATTGTACCTCTAAATCGATCTGCATCCCGACTGCCATCAGTCCAATTGCACCTTGAGGTTGATTGTTAAGGGATGGGCAGGCTCACGGAAGGTTTCCAGAGAAATCTGCAGATAATCTGGTAGGACTTAGCTTCAGCTTATACAGTGACTCCAAAAACCCTTTCCATACCCACCCCAAATGCAGTGTGTTAGGTGCACCACCTTACAGCATGGAAATTCCGCTTAGTGTTGGTGGAGTCATACATAGTACATACCCTTGGCTACAAGATTGCTCCCTGGGTCATGTGATTTGGGCCACAGGGTGTAGAGATATGATCAATTTAAAACAGCAATAACATGGAAAGGGTATTTACATATTATCAATACTTGGTATAACGATGGAAAGAATGCCCAGCAAAAGCAGTGGGATTGGAGCCGGCAATATGCAGAAGTGCCTTAAGGGAGGTGACAAATTGGGAATAATGAAGTGGGGAGCCATCGCTGTTGCAGAACAGAGGGGAGCTGGGGGGACAAGGGTCGGTAGTGAATAAACATTTAAGAGTGTCACCCTGTCGCACCATCACTCTCCCCATTCTCCAACGCCGAGTCTTGTACTCTAATCCAGGGTCTTCCCTGGATGCTGCCAACCTCGATGTTAGTGTAAAGCTTGCTTTTGCTGCATTCCTTAGATGTAGAGAATTCACTGTTAAGCAACAAATTTGTGACTTTCGATCCCTACTCTCATTCACTGCTGCACTGTCCATGTCACCACCGTGGAAAGTCGAGGTCGTAGGATCCGTTGTCGTCGGTGCAAACGAGACAGGTCGGGATGCCTTGGAGTCTGGGGTGGCCTCCAGATCGAGGCAGTTGATGAGTGAAGCGAGGTCGTAATTTGCGGCTTCAAGGACAGAGAGGGCTGTGTGCGTAGAATCAGAATAGTCAGTAAAATCTGGAAAGACGAAAGGAATAAAACCCACCTTCGTCACTGCCAACACCTAACGTCGATATACTGCCCATTATAGCTCTAGGCCTCTCACGCCGTCCGAATCCATCCCACCCATCCGCCCCAAAAGCTGCTCACTAACAGGCCTCGGTCTCGGGCGCGGAGGAGTGGGTGCTGTGGAGACAGGGGATTCTTCCACAGTAGCAAGTGCGGTGGATTCCTGCCCATGTGCGCCGTATTTGACAAATGCCCCGATACCAGTACTACCACGGTGGTGTGCCTCGAACTGGGGTACACAGACTGCAAGCCGTACGCATGCTTTTTCATCCACCTCCACCTCCGCCTCTGCATCGTCCTCAACATCGAGATCGGCCGTGCTAGCGTTGGCTTTACATTCTTCCGCCATCTGAACTTGCACACTGCCCTCTACGTTCTCTCCCTTCTGCGTCGATGTCGCTATTGATGCTGACGTTGACGTAGACGTGGACTCCAACGAGCTTCTCCGAGCTGGCTCAGACTCCATCGAGCTCCTCGAGATGATCCGAAGTCCTGGGAAAACACTCATGACGGGTGTACAGCGTCGGCCCTCGAGGGAATGTCTGGTTTTGCTTGTGGCTTTCGAGTCAGCCTTGGAGTTGCGTCTCTTTTTCTTTGTCTTCCCTGTTCTTCTCCTTCTCTTCCTTCCTTCCTTTCTCCTTCTCTTCCTTCTCCTTTTCCTTCTTGTCCTTCTTGTCCTTCTTCTTGTCCTCCTTCTCCTTCTCTCCCCCCCGATAACAACACCGCCCCACTTAATACTTCTCTTCCCACCCCCCACACTCATCCCCATCATCGTGTCCTCTCCACTCGCCGTATACGTGCTTCCAGGTCTACCCGACTCGCCACTTGAACTGTATGCGCCTGAGCTGAGCCGGGTACGGTAGGTCCCAACGCTCAATAGCATGCCTAATGAGTCTGGCCTGCCGGTGCCTCTATCCTTGTCGTTATTATCGAACTGACTTTGACTGTGGGTGATAGAGATCGGCGGTGGCGCAGGTGGGTGCCCATGACCCAGCGCGGCGATAGTACTGAACTTGGAGGTACTCGTCGAGGTGACGTGCGAGATGCTGGTGTGCGTATCGTCACGGCCGGGACTGTTACTGCTCAACGCACCGACTTCCCAGCAGTTGCTTGAGCTCTTTGCACGCTGCTGCTGCTGCTTGGTCCTTTTCTTCTCAGCTGGATCACTCATGATGGGTGTACGGCATCGATAGGTTCGTTCACTGAAAAAATGCTTGATACCCCGTATGACCTGCTGGACAAGAGGGGCTTCAACAGCATCGAAGGGGAGGTCACAATCGACATGGAAGGATTTAACATTCCCAAGGTAGGACTTGATTGTTGATGACTTGAGTTGACGTGTGAGGCCGAAATGGGCAACCCACTCAACAATGGTGGTTTTGCTTGCGGGCAGGAGTGACTGATCCTGGTTGAGGAAGTGGGGCCGGAGGGTGACAAAGTCAATAAAGGATCGCTGGCCTGTGCTGTAGGTTTTCCAAGTACTTTTGGCAAGGCCATACCAGAGGAAGAAGGCGACAGGAGGGGAGAGGTGAGCATTCATCTGATACCAACAATCTGGGGGTCACTTGAGCAGCTCTGCAGAGAATCAAAGAGGGGCAAAGGGAAAATAAGCGTGAATATTGAAAATGCGAAGCAGAGTCAGCAAGCGCATTCATCTCAGAAGAAAGTCAAGAAGAAGAAAAAGAAAACCTCCTGGAATTCATAGGTAGGTTTGATTGGTTGTGTGGATTTGCATATCTAGCTTGGCAAGCTGACTGGGCCGAAAGGAATGCCAGATAATTGCCAGTAGCATTGTCTCTTCAATTTCGAGGAAAGAGAGAGCAAAGAAGAAGATGCACCGGAGCCTAAGTTCCCTGCAGAGGGAGAAAAGAAGAAGACACACTAGAGCCGAAGTTCCCTGCAGAGGGAGCAAAGAAGAAGACACACCAGAGCCTAAGTTCCCTGCAGAGGGAGCCAAGAAACCCACAGAGGCTGGAGGTAGAGAAACGGGCCGGAATGCATGTGGTGCTTGTGGGGGAACAGCATGGATGGTGGAAGGCTGTGGAGGACTAGGGGCAGGAGGAGGAGGGGGGGTATTGGATGCCTGTTGCTGCTGAAGAGCCGTAATCTGTGAAGCCATAGTTCTAAGAATGCCTATGAGCTCCGAATTCAACAGCGAGGGCTGTACGGCAGGTGCAACAAGAGGAGGGTTGTGAGTCTCATCAGGAGGAGGAACTGTATGGGATGGTGCTGCTCAGAGCCCAAAGGAGTGGTGCTAGACATGGTTGTTGGTGGAAAAAAAAATCAGAGAAATCAGAGTCGGCAAATGGGTCGGGCTCAGTGGAAGAGATGCTAGGTAATGGCTGACTGTGAAGAGTGCGAGTGGCAGGAGGTATGGCGGCTTTTTGTTTGCTTTTGGACTTTGACAGCAGTGGGGGAGCAATAGGTGGCTTAGGTGTCGCTAGTTGCTTCCGACCAAACACACACTACTGAGCTACCTGCAAAATAAATGGAACTCAAAGTCTTTTGAGACTATCGAGTGTGGAATTAAGACGAGACGAGGCACATCTCTTGGCAGACAGATATTTCGATCCTTATGTACCATCGGTTTTCTCCAGTCATTGCAGCTGGGCAAACATGAAAAAAATGAAGCTTAAATGAATTATGCACATACTGAGATGGTGTTGCCCAGACAAGCATCAGTAAGAGCTTGCAGCCCTTTCAACTGAATAAACAGGAATGTGTACAACATGTTGATCTAGGCTTGATGGATTGAGAATCTTTTCAGTTTTGGCACCATCTCATATTGGTTACCTCAAGTACTGTAGAATTCAGGCTCATAACTATTTTATACCTTCATACAATAGTTGCCTCAGGACCACCTCAATCAATCTATAACCTTCATAATCGGAAATTTTATTTTAATGGGCTTGAATACATCAAAACACATACAATCAACCATCATAAATAATTAGAATGGCGAAACCACCCCATTGCATGCTGAGCAGTGACAGTGGCCAGTGTATCTGTCAAAAAAGCTGTAATTGCAACTTCATTGCGAGTGGAAATTATAGAGCAGAATGCTTCACCATGTTGTCGAAGAATACTTTTCATATAGGAGAAACACTCCTCTATTGGATTAAAGTCAGGTGAATAGGGAGGTAAATAGAGAAGCTTGATGCCACTGAATAGAAAGGTTGAGTGTTAATATCCAAGCAGACAAAAAGAAAACTCACCGTTCTGTACACATCTCTGCCACACCTTTGACATATGGCACAATTATCCATTACCAAAACACTATTTTTTTCGGGATAAGGATTCATTATTTGAAGAAGGCTGGCGAGATATTATTGAAATGAGTCTCCATCAAAGGAACCTTTTGTTATATTCAGATAAATGATACTGTCCATTGTCAGAGCTGGTAGGACTGAATATCTGAAAACTCAACATCAGGATAACATTCATAGATGGCTAATGCAGCAGACCTGTCACCACATTGAAAGTAACTCTGCACTTGTGCCCGTTGGCCTTTGATAGCACCCCCCATTGAGCGGTATGTTGTGAGCAAATTTACAGCACTCTCATCTGTAAACACCAGCCTTTCAGGTAATTCTTGCCCAATTGTAAAGAGAAAGGCATACCGGGATGCTTCACAACGTTCTAAAGCAACCTTAGATAACTATAGTTAAATTGAATATTGGGAAATCAATCAAGCAAGGAAGAAAATGAATAGACACACCTTTTTTGTCATGTAACCTAAGAGCTTGAGAGTTCAGTGAACTGTTGAAAGGGATAACATAACACCAAGTGTGTCTGCTAGCTCAAGGGCAATTTCATCAAGGTACATGTCAGGTCTGCTTTAAAGAAGCTTCATCATGTACTGGCAATGCAAATAAATTTAGAAACAACCCAATTGTGAGCTCACACTTACATTGCATGCTGTTTCATTCATCAGGGTGGGTCTACCCCTAATATTGTATGTCTTAGGATCCCATATAACATCTCCTATTTCTTGCCACAATTGCAATGTCCGGTGGACAACACGAATTGACATGTCTAAGTTGGTAGCAATCTCTATTGGTTTCATTGCAAGAATGGTATATTGATAGATGACACGGTCCTTGAGATCTTTAGAATAGTGGATAGTGGCGATGAGTCATAGGCTGCTCTTCATTTTGGGAGGCCATAGCTGGCCTAGATAATGTTGTATGTTATTGGTGCCTCACATGACCATTTATGTTCGTTCATGCTGTTACCTGGTCTGCAGATTGGGGTCAATCTTCAATGGTACTTTTGATTCAGGGTATGACATGGTCAGTAATTTCTTTTCTTCTTCTTTATGTTTACAGTAACTTTTATCTAATTCCATAGAGCACTTGAAAATGTGGCTTCTGATCACTTTCGTTTATTTTGTGGTATCCCACTACCTTCATAGTGAGTGTATTCAGTAAATTGAAGCATTTTACATATTGACAGACTTATATATATATATAGTGATAATGACATGCCATAGCATAAATGGACAGAATGATGAGGTGGTTATTTTCACTCAGCCAGGATATAGTATGGAGCCTGCAGGAGATTTTCAAGTGGTTGTAATCACATAGGACATGGTGCATAAGCTTACTAGACCTTTTATTTGCAGGATCACACTCACTAACACTAGTTTGTATCATTCTGCAGGTCATAGTTTTGCACATGGCCAGCAGGCTCTCTCGGCCTTGATATACTTCTCAAGCACATGATTCCGCTGGAGAGAGGAATGTAATACTGTTAAGTGTTACATATATACCATGGCTACCCCTTCACAAGTCTTCAGGACATTGCATAAAGTACATGGCATCCTACATTGCGCACAGTCTTCAGATGGGGTGATTAATGGGGAAAATTAAAATAGATATATTTTCTTATATATTACAGCCATGTAAGCTTGCTAAATATCATAATATTATATATACAAGATTTCAGCATGATACACCTAAAATTGAGCAAGATATTGTCCGCACAAATTCGGACAATTTCTTATCTGTGATTTAGACGCTTTGCCGTACATAATGCAAATAGCTGTAAAGGAACCATAGTGTTCCACGTGCTGATGTGAAGTCAACAGAATAAATATCACTACCTTCATCCTATTCACAGGTGTGAGTGAAATTAAATACCAGAATTTTGGTATCAGCCAATGCTACTTTGTTGCAATACTATTGGGTTGTCCCTGATCCTAGCCCTTCCTAACCAGCTTCCAGAGCTGGAAAATGACAATGCATTGATGCTGACTAAGCGGCAAAAGCTCCATACTCCTTGCAAGGACCGCACGCCCTCAAGAGCACGGGCTTGCAAAGAGCTCTAATCGCAATAGCGTTGGCAAGATTCCAAATATCTGTCCACCAACTTCTGACACACAACCAACTACATTACAATTTTTATTTATTTCACTAGAATTATAGAATTCTTCTTATAAAACAGTTTTGCAGCAGGTTCATTGCATTTCTGCCAATAATTGATAGAAATTTATTTTACAAGCAGTGACCTGGATACCAGAGCAATTAACAGCAGACTAAAGTTGCAGCATAGCAAAACACAGAACAAAACAACCAGAACCAAACATGAAACAAAACAGACTACAAAACAAAACAATGAAATTGATTGGAAAAATTAACAAGAAATTAAAGTTATCAACACAAAGAAACCTTGGGGGGGCTCGGTTGGTTCACCTTGTGAACTTCAAGAACTTCACTGGATTTAAAAGTCTGTCTGTTAGTAGTTTCATGTCATCTAAATGAAAGGTCAGATTAAAATATGAAAACTTTTACCGTGAACGGAAACTCACTGAACTCTCAGTCGGACTCGTAGGCAGGCTACACTCTTAAGGAGACATAGAGTGTGGTGAGAGGCCTTATACGAGTCCAACCTCTCAAGACCATATGGGACAACTAGAGGAGTGCTTCCGACAGACAACAAAACCGCTCCTTGGGCGCCGCTTGAGATGGGATGAGGTGAGTATGAGAGCATAATTGTACTGGAGTGAGAGGAACTCACAGTTACATCGATGCAGGGTTGCCATTTGCCAGATTGACCCATACTAGCTGAAACACACCAAGGTAGGACGCTAACAAATTAGTAAAAAATCTGTTAAAATTTCAGAAGATAAGCATACGAGGCAATATTTGGACATACAAAGGTCGATAAATGAATAAAAAGTCAAAACCTAGACAATTTGCCGTGAAAGCCTGAAGTTGGCGCCAAGGGAAGACTGTAAAATCCAAGTCAGTAGCCAGTCTTGATGTCCTGCGTCAAAAGTGTGGGAGTAGAATGGGATCAGTACTGAAATTATACAATACGTAGGACAATAAAACCAACTGGGTATAGTTTGAATGCTTTCTATAGGTGCTCCATCCAGCCTCGAATCCACTTGGTAGGCCTCAACGCCACCAATATTTGCCAAAGGTGGATGCTGAAATTGTCCTACCTGGTTACAGGACTGAAAAAAAAAAAAAAGTGTTAGAAGGAATAAAAACAAATGTGAGAATCGTGCACACCCAACGAGTCGGGAATTGGGAGTAATCCCTTGCATGGATGCCCCATTCACCCAAGCTGCTGAAAGACGAAGAAAGAACACATTCGTTAGAGTAGACTCTACTATCTTAAGACAAAGAACATACATTTAGTCATCCAGTGTGCAGCACATCCTCATAGTGATGTCCCAAAGGCTTGCACAGCAAGCCCGTGGCCTAGGAGACTCCAAGACACAATACTCACAAAACAGACACAGCTACATGACAGTGAATAGGTAAACTGAGGAAGGAAGGTGAACAATGGCACACGTTGTTCTCAAAGACAAGAGCCAGAACCAGCCGAGCCAATAACCCAAGGAAAGTAAATAGGAGGGCAGAAATAATAAAAGAACAAGGAAAAAAAATGGAAAATGGAAATGACAATGAAAATGAAAACAAAAACAAAAACAAAAACAAAAATGAAAACAAAAACAAAAATGAAAACAAAAATGAAAACTACCCTCCACTGGGCTAGTTTGACCTCTGCTTGTGTTAGCTCCACCTCCCCCCTTTCCACCTCTTCATTGAATGTGATGCAGCCCAGTCATTGAATGTGATGCAGCCCAGGGCTCGGCTTGTTCCTCGTTAGTACGCTGGTTTCCTGGGGCCCATATCGAGGCCCCCAATCCTTCACCACCAGAGGCAGCCATACTTATGGATGCCATCAGTTTGGCGGTGGCAGCAAGCTCCCCCTTGGTCTGCTTCTTCATTGCATGAAATGCAGACCAGAGGTCATCGATTTCTTCCTGGGTGTCAAACTCCACAGCCTGGTTTCCTGGGGCCCACATCGAGGCCTCCGATCCCTTGCCACCAGAGGCAGTTATGTATATCTGTGGGTGGAATGTGGTCAGTGGTGGCGGTGGTGGCAGATGGGGTGGGGTCTGCTGCAGTAGCGATGGCAGCGGATCAGGTGTGGTCTGCTGCAGTGGTGGTGTCAGTGGTGGTGGATGGGTTGGGTCTGCTGCATTGTCGGTGGTGGCAGATGGGGTGGGGTCTGCTGCGCTGTGGGTGGTGGCAGGTGGAGTGGGAGTGGACAGCATGTTAGAATGAAAGAAGGGAAGGGGGATCGGGGCACAGAATAGTGACCCTAGTGGACGAATAGACCACCACTCATACTCAAACTCAGACTCAGATTGACCGCATGGTGGACAGAACCAAAGCCATGGATAAGGACTACTATGGATACATGTGGGTACTTAGGGTTCCGAACCACATATTCCAACACAGCATAGGTTCGGCATTGAAAGAGGTGCTCATGTCCCAGGACATCTCCTCATAATTGATAATGTCGTCGTTGTCCTGATTGATGTTCTCAGGGGCGACCTGATGCGCTCCACCGAATGTATTGATGCTGTCCACTGTGGGGTCTGCTACAGTGGTGGTGGTGGCGGATGGGGTGGGTTCTGCTGCAGTCTTGGTGGTGGCGGATGGGGTGGGTTCTGCTGCAGTCTTGGTGGTGGCGTCTGTGGTGGTGTCTGCAGTGGCAGTGGTGGTGGATGGAGTGGCATCTGCTTCAGTGGCAGCAGCAGTGGATATAGTAGGTTTGGCATTAGAAGAGGCACTCATGTGGCGGATCATCTCTTCATTGAAAAAATCATCCTTGTCCTCATTGATGCTCTCAGGGGCACCCTGCTGTGCTCCACTCACTGTGTTGATGCTGTTGGTTGTGGCGTGAATGCACGTGTGGCGAACAGCAATAGGATTGCACATCATGAGGATGGGGACAAGGGGGGATGACATAAGGTCGTCTGCAAGAGAATATGACCAGTACACTGAGACCGTGCAGATACATCCCAAAACAAATTTCAGCAACTTAAACACAATTGTCACTGCAATTTTGAGCAACCAAAACAACATCATTCCTGCAGCTCGTGCCACAAGGCACAAGGCTTGATGGCAAATGTTTCAAATGGGTCTGTGGAGATACACTACCATAAGTGGTGTAACTACGACACATGCGAACATTGCTGTCATCCTGAATGTGCAGCTTGTCAATGACTGGGACATAAATGAGGGAATGGGGATATACCTTGAAGTAACCATGGGGCAAGCCTCTGCCTCAAGAGAGTGTTCAACACCAGAGAACAAACTGATGACCTGATCTATAACATCTGCAGGCATTGGACTCTGAGCCAGCATGTATGGGATGGCAGGCAACATCTTCCAGAGAGAACCCCTGACAGGGGCAAGGCTATGGACATGGTTAGATTACAAGATGGGTTGTTAAATAAACAGATGACTGGCTCACCTTTGATGATAGCAGGAATGTAACATCAGCTGTGAGGAGACACTGACAGGCAACAAGTTGACAAAAATGTTGGCGTAATATGGCTCAATCTTCACTCCTATCATAACCTTGAAAAGTGCCATGAATTTTGAGGAAGAAGACACATCCGCTACAGGCGCAGGAAGCAGCGATGGACCGAAGATCTTTTCCGCGACAAAGCTGAGAAACTTCAGAATGCTCCACTGATGGAGTGGGAACCAAGAAACCACAAGTAATATGTGAAGGCTATATTCGCACATATTAACATAGGAGGCAATGGAAACAGCGAGAGCGTGTGTTGCAAAGCGACGGAGGTGGGCAATGAGTTCAGCAGGTTGAGGTCCTATGGGGTTTGCTAAATTGCTGAAAACAAAGGCTGATTGGGAATATTATTCAGTGTGCGTTCGTTAGCGTGCGTCACAATAAGTCACGCCGTCTAATATGGAAGTCACAGTCCGCAAGAAAATCTGAATAATCGTCAAGTTTATATGCCCCGAGGAAAGATACTTGGAGGAACCAGGTATGTCTTGCGTTATGCGTTACGACCTTCACGCTGTGAATATAGACCATATTAACCATCATCAAGTTCGCTCAACGCGTGTATTTACCACCGTTGCTCCCCCCAAGGTTGTACTGCATAATTCATTCATTTACCAACGTTTTACCCCGCATCGTCTGAGATTACTTTACAGATTTTAATTCGTGGGCTGAAAATGGTGCAGAAGGTTGGAGTTATGGTGAACTTCATCCGTGCGTGTTGTGTATATCACTGATGCCAAACTCTGACAGATTATGTGATTATAGCTATTTCATGAAGTCTGAAGGATATGCCGCCAGCGCCTCAAAACCCGACGTAAAGCTGAAAGATCATGGTTTTAATGGCCCTTGGAAAACAAGCGAACCGGATGTCGCCGTATGGTTTTAGATATTTTGGTCTGATTGCAAGTTGTTATCTGATTCCAGAATTATATAGCCTCTACACCATGTTATTATGGAAGCCTGCGCAGTATTAGGCATTCCGTGGAGCCCATAAGCAGTAATAGCAGAACTCAGACTTGAAATTATATATTTTTGTATAGAGACTTGAACACGCCAAATGGAACCCTGGGTGCCAGCGCTTTCACCGCTTTCATTGATACAAAAGGCCATCGTACGTCGCCCTATAATTTCTTTCCCAAGCTGTTGCATTAAAAATTTTTTTAGGAAGCTCTTCTGCAACTGCATATCTTACTCCTGATGTCCTCTCAAGACGGAATCTCACGATCATAGTAAAGTCACGTGTCGACAAGATATTATTCGACACCAATACCGCCATCTCACGGCCTCGGGCCATCGGGGTTGAATTCTCCCAACCTGCAACTCACCTCGGTACCGTGTTCATGCCAGGAAGGAAATCATCATCTGTGCTGGGGCTTTCAATACCCCACAAGTCTTACTTTTATCTGGCATCGGGCCGGCTGCAGACTTAGAGGAAAAGGGAATTGAAGTGATCAAGGATCTCCCTGCCGTTGGCCAGAATCTCTTTGACGTCAGTCTTCTTTCAAGCGTTCTTCTTTTGAATCTTAAATGGACTCATTCTGATACATCATGACCAGCATCGATCGTGTGGAGCGTTATGTGTACGGACCAAGGCAACATTTAGCTGGGCTCGCAAAGCCCTTACCCGGAGTGTTTGCGTTGGTTCAATGGCTTTTAAAACATAAAGGCCCATTGACAAGCTTACCCTGCCAGGGAGGGGCGTTCTTCAGGTCGGATAATCCATCGTATGTACAAGTTCATAACCGCGATTTTTTGCACATGTGACATTGTGATCATACTTTTCTCATCTAATAATAGGATATCTTTGAATCCAACAAGAACGAGGGTGATCAAGACATCCAGATCACTGATTTGACTTCGGGTCCCAAGTCACCAGATATCGAATTCATGTGGTGTATGACTCTCCCCGAGTTACATTCCCAAAACTGGCACAGTGATGTCATTCTAGTTCCAGTTTTAGTGGTCAACAACGGATTTTCAGCGGCTCCAGCAAACGTGCAGGGCATGACAATCGTAAGGTTTCATTAACAGATTTGATATTAGACTTCATCTTGTACACAGAGCGCACTTGCGCTGAAACCCGAGAGTGCGGGTCGTGTTTTTTTGAAAACAACCAGTGTCTGGATAAGCCCATAATTCACTCGAAGTAGGTCCGAGGGTTTCAGTGTCCCGTGTCACCGTTGACGTTTAAATCTCTGCAGCTTCTTCTCGTCAGAGAACGACATGAAGCTCATCATACGTGCTACACGGCTTCTCCTGAAACTAATCAAGACTGAGCCTCTTGCGTCCATTGTGGAATCGACACCTCTACCTGGCAAATCTTACGACTTTTTATGGCCAGGGAATGTTTCTGACCCTGACGAAGTGAATATGCCATAATATTATCAAACATACCATCTCATCATTTTAGATTACCGATGAACAGCTACGTGAATGGATCTGTAAAAATACATCCCCGGCCTACCATCCAGTACGTCGTCCACGCCCAAAAGCTAACTTATTATCATTACCCACAATCATTTCTTCTCCCATAGACATCCTCCGCCAGAATGGGAATATCCGAAAAATCCAGTGCTATCGATTCGAAGCTGTGCGTTCACGGTGTTGATGGGTTACGCGTTGTGGACGCGTCCGCCTTCCCAATGCAAGTATCGAGACACCCATGTGCCGTGGTAATCGCCATGGCCGAGAGGGCCGCAGATTTGATTAAAGCGGCAGCGGAATAAAATATAAATTATCATTCTTGCCTGCCATAACGGTTCCCCTACATTCCAATAAGTAAATCAACAATTGCCAGCTTTTTTACAATAACCAGCGGTCCAGCATGGCTGAAATCCAACGAAAATATGCGTTCCCCGTTCATTGTAGATTAAGATTACATCAGCTGCCTAAGGCAGGTGATAAAAGGACTTTCAGTCGGGGAATCGAACCCCAGACTCGCGCGTACCACTCTATACTAACTGAGACGTTATCAATTTCATAGAGGTTACTCATTTATACCTAATGAGCTCTCTGTTCCTGACAAAAAGGCCCCGAAGTGAGATGATTGGTATGCCTCGGACACGTTGGGGTGATTGAGATGATTACTGACGTTTACACTTCTTGGGCCTATATAGTTCTAGTTAAGGGCGGCTAAGGATGATGGTAATGTTCAATTTTGTTACGTTCTTGTGCTCCTTGTCGTATCCGAACGCTACGATCGATATGTTGTTTAATGCCATCATTTATGTACGTTTAACATGATGCTTATCTACACTGTATCTTATCAAGCCCAGTAGTTTACTATCGAGTATGATGTGCCCCCCATCTTGGTTATTTTTGTATTTTGTGCCCGTCCAACTTATTACATAGTTTGTTGGCTGAAGTTGTATAAGTCTCACCGCTGTGTCACTCCCAGGGACCTCATTTTGGTTGAACCTACTTAGCCAAACAGAAGTTGAAATGGCCGCTAGGCCTTGAAAAAGTTTTTGCCCATTCTGAAACTTCTTTGTCGTCATAAAATATATCATACCTAGTTTTGCTAATGACGGTGGGATCTTGCAGTGAAATTCGGTCCCCGAACATTTACTAGCAAGTCAGGTCCGCTACCATAGTCAAAGAGTAGTAGGACCCCAAGAAAAGTTGTTATCAACTTGAATGTACATCCAGTACCATCTCATCTCTCACTGTAAGGCTGCCGTCAATTGCAGCCTAGTCCAACGTTGATAGGACAGTATATTCGTCTAAGAACAGAGACGGCAGTACACGATAGTGACGGTAGGTAAAAACGATAATGAAAAAACTACTACGCGCGTTTATCCTAATTATATAAGGAAGCGGATACTAAATATTAAAGGTCCGTTGTGGTAAGCTTCGCCAGGCTTACACTCGCTGTCCATTTGGACGATTTGAACTGGGCTTAAATCGAGTTAAGGGTTTGCCAAACCGAGGTTGGAGAGTATGAAGCCGGGAAGTGAAAATTAAAGAGATGTGAGATAGAGGATCTGTGGTACTTGCTGATGCATCAGTAGACGGCTCTCCGAGTCCCCAGGAGGGCCTCTTAGCCAGAACATTCTTTAAGATACATTCGCCTGCAATATGCTATTTTTGATACCTCGTTAAGCATCATGAATTCGCACTGTGAGAAACTTCTAACGGGATGATTTCTGACCTGATCATTGTCATACTCATAGGCAGGTTCAAGGTGCCAGAGGTGATCGTGAGAACCGAACTCTATCAGCTGGCTAAATAAAAAAAGAGTGATGAACGGGACCACAGTCGCAAGGGACTTCCATTACGTCCGCCTGCACCATCCTAGTTAACTCCCCAACATATGAACTATTTTTAGGAAACTGGTAATGAAACCGGGCGTGAGTATGAGATCACTGTCTATCTTATATATTTCATGGATTTTCTAGTATCATCATGAAGTTATCTGTTCTCAAAATGTACTGGTAATCGGTCCGAGTAGATAGAAGCAAATGGGAGTAAATGACAGATGGCAGCAGGATGGTTCGAAAGAATGGAATCAAGGAAAACTTAGTACCAACTTAGCATCCACTTAGTTTCTACCCTTGTCTATAATAACTCCTCATTCATTTCAACTTCCATAACCATATTCTTGGAGCCTCCAGGTCTCAGTATAGGACATAAGCTGAAGCCGAGTGCTACCCATCCCCAGAACCTCCACAGATTTCTGCCTGTAAGCCCTAAGATTAACAGTATATTCTGATTTAGTCTCACAGATCATTCTGTCATGCCTCCAAGAAATAAAGTGTCTGAATACAGGAATGTAATTGGGGCAAAAGTCAGGTCCCAGGTGGAAACATCAGGTTTTCACGAGCATTCAATTCAGAAGTAAACAACGACTAAATGCTTGGTTAATACCCTCTGAAGGGCCGTTTCATGCATATGTCAAGCAACACCTTCAATCTCTTCATGCACCCTCCTCAAGGGGGGTTGAAAGTACAATTTCATAAAATTAGAAGCCGATGTGGCCTCGGAATCCAATTTCAGCATTGACTTTGTAGGAACATATGCATAATGCTCTTTAAAAAACAGCTGTAAGATCAATAATTACTTGAACCTTTCTATAAAGTATAAGAGGAATTCAAAAGCACCATTACTTCATTATACACGAAGTCATCTATCACCCAACAACAGGGATACCAATACTTTCGGGTAAACAACGCAATCCCTGCACTCGTCTCGCTTCAATATCACCTCCCAGGGCATCTTCCCACCAACGTTCATGTTCAGGAACTTCCTTCCATCCGCCGGCGTAAAAGTTTTTGATGCACTTCCCTTTATTCGTGAATCGCCAAGATTGAATTTCGTCAAAGCGCTCTTGAGATATCCCGAACTTTACAAAATGAAACAGCATGGCAAAACGTTAGCAAATGGTAGGTAGATATACCTCGACCCTCGACGTACGCCTGCTGTACCAAGGATCACACTTGGTGGAATCGTGATACGCCCAATTTTCGAGCATAAACGAGAGATAGCTGTGCAGTGGAGCACAGCGCCTTCCGGTAGGGGTGTACCAATCCAAGAAGGCACAGCCTCTGGCGCTGGCGACTGAGAGGATGATCTTACTAGGAGGGTGGTGTCGGGAAATGACGAAGTCGTTCCATTACACTCCTCAGACGATTTTAGTGCTTTCTTCGAATTTGATGTGTACGTGACATATCGTGCTACCATATAAACCTATTTCTCGGAGTGAGATACATCTGGGGACAGCAAACAGAAATTCAGCCGATACAGACCCATTTATGATCCCAAGATGCCATTGAAAGTCGAATTTCATACGCCGCGTTAAGAGGAATCTCTCGGACGAAAGAGTAGTATGTTCCTGCGCGACCTGTTAGTGAAATGTTAGCGAATGGTGTGTAGGGCCGGACCACCAACAGCAATCCACCCTCCATCTCCATAGAGCAAAGGCAAATGTTCCACTACATATTTGAACCGGGCCATATCATACGTCTGATTTACTATGTGGTAAGTGTAGGTCTAATGTACTCGACTGCGTTCGAGGTAGACTCACCATTGCGTAGCTAGAGTTGCTTAAGTGCATATTAAAGTCACACACATCAGGTGTGGCCCGAGTCTTAAAAACCGTCTGGACTGTGAATGGGCTTTTCCCCACTGGCGAAATCCGTGTCAAACGGGTTAACCGCTGTTGATCTGTCTCTAGACGATTGCGGATCGCATGGTAGACACGGGCATAGATAGCGGGTCTAAATAAACGAACTAGCAATAATGAGGACGAATAATGAACTCGAAGGCCTTTTGTTATAAGACGTACTGTGCCACAGGAGTGGAAACCCTCGCACATTGATAAGAAGAACTAGTAGAAAGAGCCATTTCAAAGGTGTTGCAATAAACGGCAAAGTGGAATAATGAGATGGAGCTAGAAAAGAAGTCCCTAATGATTGTAATGCGTTGGGTATAGACCTCCTGAAGTTGGTTATGGTGGTCATTGGAGGTGTAGGTGTGACATCAGTCACTTTATTGTGACATCAGTCACTTTATTGTGACATCAGTCACTTTATTGTGACATCAGTCACTTTATTGTGACATCAGTCACTTTATTGTGACATCAATCACTTTATTGTGACCACGTGTGACCTCATCTTCGACCGTACGCCTAGACATTTGAACATTTGTCGAAAGTGTCATTATTATTTAAAATCGCAAAAGTATAACCATTAACCATTATAATATTAGTATTTTTAATGTGTGATAAAAATGTAACATAACACATGTTGATGCAAAGGGACACCGTGGACAAGTATATACATAGTAAGAGTCGAGACAGTGTGCATACCCACACCCACTCGCCCCAGTACCTACATACCTATCCACCTACCATTAGGGTACATGCTCCTATCTACGTGATGCGATGCGGTATACAAATGTATTACAAATAAATAAATAAATAAATGTACATGCATATGATGTGTATGACCACCCATATTCACCCACACGGATAACCCACCCCAGTGAGTGCTTCATGGTTGTGGATGATTGCGGACATGGTTAAAACACAAATAAACAAATTGTAACAAAATGTGTGATCCATATGACATAATGTGGCAATATCATGTATCAGGATGTGTCACACACCTTGGGTTCATGCTTCTTCCTGCTTCCTTTCTCAACTGATGTCCTCCAGCTCAATCAACCTGTCAAGCCTTCTCAAAGTGGTGGGAGATGACATTATCAGAGCCTATTGGACAAAAGTGGGTGTATAAATAATTATGGCTTGGAGTGCAGACAACAGCTAAATTGACTGTTAATTCTTTCAGTACTTCTCTACTGGTATTATTGATACATCTGGTGACTTTCTTTCTACCAAGAATGCTATAAATTAGGTGAATGCAGAAAATTTCAAGAATTTCATAGTTGGATGGCTCTAGGTTCCCACATGGTGTACTCCACAGAGACCATCCATCCTTGAATCTTCAACACCTGCAAGTCTACTTCCATTGAGACAGCATAAACAACAGTGGGGATCATCAACATCGGCCAATCTTGAATGACTTGAATTTTGGAGTCATCCATGCGGAGACCATTGGGTCCCATCATGAAACCTAAATATTCAACTGTGTCAACATCAAAAGAACATTTTTTACCATTCGTGAAAAGACCATGTTTTCAGAGTCTTCGGAGGACTTCACGAACATGTCCATCATGAAGTGTAGGATATTCAGAGAATATGAGGATGTCATCTAAGTACACAATGACGAAGATGTCGAGGAGGTCAGGAAAGATGTCATTGATAAAACATTGAAAGACCAATGGGGCATTGGTGAGGCTGGAAGGCATCACTAACCATTCGAAGGAACCATAGCGAGTGCGAAAAGCTGTTTTCCATTTGTCACCTTTGGTGATCTGAACCAAATGATAGGTGTGCTTGAGGTCTATCTTTGTATAGATTTGGGCCTTCTGAGGGGCATCGAGTAAATCGGAGATTAGTGGTAACAGGTACTTACATATCTTTTTGAGTGGTCACATTTAGTCCTTGAAAGTCAATGCAAAGCCAAAGGGAACCATCTTTTTTCCGAATGAATAGGACAGGGGCTCCATAAGGAGACTTTGAGGGTCGGATAAAACCTATGGCCAAATGTTCGTCCAAGAAATCTCAGATAGCCAATAATTCGGACTGCAAGAGAGGATAAACTGGGCCTAGGGGCAGATGTGAACCTTCTTCAATATCAATTTTCAAATCATAAGGCCTGTGAGGGGCAAGTCGATCAGCTTTGTGTTTACTGAAGACATCTGCAAATTAATTGTATTTTTCTGGAACACCTTCTAAATTTGTGATCGGTTCAGCCACTGGGGATGCAAAGTGACCGGTGACTTCATCAACTTTAAGATTGACTGTAAATGCTCGGGAGCCATCCAACTTGATGGCTCTCATAAAAGCTGCGGCATTTATTAGAGAGATGGGCAGTGGAGAGCTCGGATTTGCCACAGTGGCCGGAGGTGCTGTAGAGGCCATATTTGCCAAAACAGGCGGAAACGGACCGGGTTCGGATATGGATACTGCCCAATACCCAATCAATCAACAGATTGTAGCAGGTGAGCCAGTTATGTCCTAGAACCACGGAGCAGCTTGGGTCCAACTGTGTTACAAAAAACGTAACTGTCTGAAAAGTTCCACATGGGAACCAAAGTCAGAGTTCACAGGCTTGTGAGATTATGGAGTTTGAGGTACCATCGAAGAGTCGGAGCGGAATTGGATCTATTGCATAGGTTTTTAACTGATTTTTTGGGGAAAAACTTGTATCTATAAAACAATGGGTTGAACCTGAATCTATGAGAGCTTGAAAGGTGAGACTCCCGAGGGGTTCCGAAGTAAGATTTATAAATAAGGAATTAGGATCATACAGGGCGGATGCATTAAGATGACAATTTTCCGGTGTGTGGGGAGATTCAATGCAACTCTCCAACTGCACGGAATCCAGAGAGTTGCTTAATCTTTTTTTGACTCAGCAGCCAGCTTAGCTGGTGTAAGTTTGTTACTAGGAAAAGACCTAATAACCTGCGTGCAACGGTCAAGTCTTTATGATGGTCACTAACACAGTCATTCTTGAAACCAGTCTATAACCAAACACACTTGGAGCGAGAGGCTAGAGATCAGACCTTGGATGACATAAACGAAGATGAATACAAAAGGCTGATGTAAGCCCAATGTTGAGGAGTGTAGAACTTCAACAATAAGAGACACCACAGTATCCCTTACTAGCCGTAGGAGTGAGACTGAGAGTAAGACTTAAGAGATTGTCCTTAAGAATGAGCTTCGAAATGAGATACAATGAAATTGCTTGTTCAATAGTGGGCAAAAGAGAGGCCCTTATATACATGAGGAAGCACAGGTCAAAACAAACATCTAAAAACAACAACACAATAATGATGTGATATGGTGTGAGTCATTTCTGAGTCATCACAATAGGAGTGTTAGTAAAGCTGTGAACAATAATAGGGGGAGGCTGCACTGAACAATAAGAGAATGACAAACAAAAGATGAGATCAGACATGTGATACAGATAAATGGGGAAACACAATAGAACAATAGGGGAAGTGAGTCAGACAATAGGGATGATGGAGTAATAGAAGTGATGGCTGATGAAACATTGATGATATGAGTCAGAAACACAAGAATCCCATGATAATGTGTCACCCTCAAATGCTATGCTTGATTTCAAAATCTTGACAATATTACCAATCGATGAACCGAGATTGGACATATTGTGTTCCTAGTTTTGCAGTATAAGGAGGGGATGCAATCAATCACCATTTTAGAACCAGGTGGTGAGTAGGCTTCACAACCACGCAAGGAACACGAATCGACAATGACCTCAATGAGGCTCTACTTGACTTCCCTCTGGAACCAGGGTTGTGAATAACTTGGGTTCTCTGTGATCTCCTATTGGAGTGAACATTGCCATGTAACAGATTCCCGATGACGGTGGGGAACAGTCCTGCTGGAACACTCGATCAAATCAATAGTGGAGGATTTCAGAGGAGCCATCATAGTGTTCTATACAAATGAAGGCAGGATCATCTGGAGCATATGGGAGTCGAATACCTTGTCGATGGAGGAAACGATGGTATTTCTTGGAGGAGCATGAGTGGGCTGGTAGGGGCTTGGGAATGATGTCTGAGGATGAGGAGAAGCGAGATGTTATTGGCTGGAGTTCTATTTGGGAGTGAAGAGTCGGTTTTGAGTAGGAACTGAGGGTTATTTTGGAGGACGATGCAGTGTTGAACATGATGGAGTTTTGGTCATCTGTTTGATGAAACTGATTTGGCTGTGTAGAAGTCGTCTTGAGTGCCAAAGTATATATAAGAATTTGTGCTGTGACGTGACTTGAAACTATAGCCATATTAGTCTCTTTCCAATTGAACTCTCTACACTGGTTGTGAGGTCGTGGCCGTATTGGCCAATCAGGCTTTTGTGGCCTTCAGGCATGCAGTGACTCAGTGTCCGGGATCTGCACACAACAGAGAAAGGTTGTTGTCCATTCAGCATTGCTTTTCCTGTGGTAGGAGCTTGCTGTCGGAGCCGAGTTTGCCAGTTAAGTCGGGTTTGTCTTTATCTTGAGACTTATTTGACTGTTTACCCTTGCCTTTTTTTGTCATTAGAACCCTTGTTTTTGGACTTCTTATCGGAGTTTGAGTTGCTACTATTGTTGGTGTTTTGATTACCAGACTTGTTGGCATTCTTATTGTCCAATGATTTTTTGTCCAATGGGTTTTTGTGACTGATTTCCGAATGTCATTCCCAGTATCGGGCATCCATGTTTTGGGCCTTTAGATGCATGAGGGGGAGAGTCTTCAGTTTGCTGGTCTCTCCTTTGGAAACTTCATCTTTGAGGTGAGATGGGAGGCTGGAATAAAACTGGTAACAGAGGGCCGAATCACCCCAGTCGCAACGTGCGGCGAGGTTGTTGAACTGGATGATGTAGTTGGTGATGTGCTAAGTGTCTTCCATTTTGAGATTATAAAGTGCAGTTTTGGCATCACCAGTTTGGTCGTAGGGACCAAAGTTTGTTTCAAGTTCCTCGACAAAGGAATCCCAATCGTGGAGCCAGTCAGGATCTTTGGAGGTGAGGCTGGAGAATGTGGGTTCAAACCAGGCTGCTGTGGAATCCTTAAGGTATGAGAGTGCAAAATTTACCTTTTAGTCATCCATTGTGAATACAGCCAGGCAGTCCTGAAAGTTGAATCGACATTGCATAAGAAATGTTGGCAATTTCTTCGGGTTTGAGCTGGTAAACGGTTCAGGTTTATTGACTCTGGTTTACCCAGGTTCTTTTTCCTTGGTATTGCTTTTAAGGAATTCATTAAGGGATCCTAGGGTACCTGAGAACAATTCCCATATCTTGTCGTGATCGAAATCCAGTTTTTGTTTTGCGGACTTCTTAGAACCACTAGCCTGAGGTATGGGTTGGTCGCCATCCTCAGGTTCGGGTTCCAGAGCTGATTGATTGTTATCCTCTTCAGGTGCTTTGGGTTCAGTTGCTTCAGTAATTTCTTCAGCATCACCAGTAATTTCCACAAAGTGGGATTCTTCAGAGGTTTCTGGTTGCTGGGTTCTCAGAGTAGCTCAGGCTGTATACAGGAAAGGAGACTTGAGAGTGGAAGATTCTGCTTTGCCACTTGGCTTGGCATCTCTTTTTCTTGGAGGCATGATTAACAGAAAGTGTGAGTGTGAAATCAGAATATACTGTTAAGAACTGAAAACTGACTAATGTCAGTAGGCCGACAGGGACTGATCGGAAGGACTTGGCTTCAGCTTATGTGCTGCACCCTTGCAATTATCCATCAGGTGTCCTTAAATTTCGGACAGCCAAAGACTAGTCCTAATGAATTCCTCTCGGCGAGTCACTGATTGGGACCAAAGGATAAGTCAAGTGTCGGGCCAAGGGGTTGGAAACCGAGAGTGGGCGAGCGCACGTGAAGGCGGATAGTGGAGTACTTAGTATGAGACTTCTAGAGGTGTAAGAGGGTATTCTGAGTTGATATTCTGATTGCCTAGTAACGACAACTACAGTGGGTTCATATACAAATATTTGGCGTCTAGAAAATACTAACTAGGAGAAGAGCAGAAAGCGGTATTGACAAATAAGCTTGACTAGGAACGGGGAGGTTACGATTAGTTCAGAGGCCATGAAATAACCGAGAGCAGAATTATGGGAAAAGGAAATAGTCCGAGGGTTACAAGTGTATATAGACATATGTGAAACATAGAGTAGAACAGATCATCATAATAAAAGGGACATATCAGAGTTTAACCAGATAGTACAAGTATATTTTGACGTGGGCGTAAGTGGAGTTTGATCACCACAAAAGCATACATCAGCATCGGGGGACCGACGGTTCCTGATGTGATGACTTGAATGATGACTTGAATTGTTGATAGGTGGTGATAATCTCGGGGACTGTCAGGTTGCGACACAGTTGTAACATCCTGACACATTGTTAGGTTGTATTTGGTTGTGTAATCATGTGACATGTTCAGAACATTCAACACATGACAAACAGACCATAACAGTCTTGTTGATTCCAACATGCAGCCTCTTTCTACTTCTCAATGCAAACACATCCTCTCTCTCTTGGATTCTAGTCATTCTGCCCACCAGATCTCATCATCCACTGGTCTACACATCAGTACCATCTCTAGACTTTGCATAAAACACCATCCTTCTCTGCAGAAGCCCACTGGTGAACATCCTTCCAAGCTTTCTGAGGCTGATATTTGCTACATATATATGCCCAGTATCTCATCACCAAGGAAGGCTGAAAATATCTCTCAGATCACCCAGATCCTTCAGAACACTACCAACCAGTCTCTCACATCCCAGACAACTTGTAACAACCTGAAGTTAGCTGGTATGAAAGCTGTGGTAAAGGCCAAGAAGCCCCTTCTTACCAAGAGACATGGGAAGGAGAGGAAGGATTTTGCTCTGGCTCATTTGGACTGGACAATGGAGGACTGGAAGACTGTTGTATGGTCTGATGAGACCAAAATCAATAGGCTGGGTCAGATGGGAAGAGGTGGGTTTGGAAGAAGGCAGGGGAGGGTTTGAGTGATAGGCTTGTGAAGGAGACTGTAAAGTTTGGAGGTGGATCTCTGATGATGTGGGGCTGCATGCTGTGGGAAGGAGTTGGGTATGCATGCAAGATTGATGGGAAGATGGATGGAGAGTTATACACCAAGATTCTGCAGGATGAACTCCAGGAAAGCCTTGCCTTCTATGGCAAGAATCCCTCCACTATCATCTTCCAGAAGGATAATGATCCTAAGCAGAAGTCCAAGAAAGCCACACCTTGGTTTGAAGATCATGGATATAAGGTCCTTCCTTGGCAAGCACAGTTACCTGACCTCAATCCTATTGAACATCTCTGGGATTCTCTAAAAAGAAGCTGGGAGAGTATGAGAGGGCCCCAGGAGGGCCCTATATTGGAGCTGTGGGAGAGGGTACAAGTAGAGTGGGATAAGAGGTGTGCCAGAATTTGATTGAAAGTATGTCCAGGAGGGTTGTAGCAGTGGTAAAGGCTAAAGGAGGTCATACCAAGTACTAGAATGCATAGCTTTATGTTTATAAAATGAAAGCAAAAAAAGAATTGCAATGATACTCCTGCACAAATATTTAACATGTCAACAATGAGTGAATGTTTTTTAACAAACTTGCTTATCATGTAAAAGCTTAGACACAGGGCTTTCTAACTTACATTTTTTCCTAATTTTATCTAATTTATTTGGAGTTATAAGCATCTGAGTTAAAATTTACTGAACATTGCAACCCTTTTTTTCCTTACTCTTTAATTCCCAGTAGTTCACTCATAGATACAAGCCAAGTTATATTCTAATATCTACTGTAGTCTGCACAAGTTCCCAATACAGTGCATCATACTATATTTTGGTTTATGTAAATTCAAAGTCCATCATTGCTGCCGACTTAATTTCCGATGCTAGACGAAAAAGGAAGTTCGTTGTCCGGGCTTAGTGTTCAACCATCCGAGCGGACTGTCACGTTCTGCCAATTTGTTACTCTTCGTCACATGAAGACATTGTTGGCATTAGCTCGCATAAGCAAGTTGCAATGGTATATTGGTGTAACCATTGAACGGCACCCCTAATATCCTTTGTCGCCAGAACAGAATCTGTACGGCGATGTGATCGGAGCAATAACTAGGAGCTACCTCACTCTACTCTGCAGACGGCTTACAACAAGCCCTGAATGATTACCAGACCATGGTAATGACTTTCGTCATGAAAAGGCAAAACAAACGAACATACTCTTGTGTTTGTTCCATGCCTCTAATGTCCAGAACGGGGCTGCACTCGTCACGAAGTAAAGGAATCTCGCTGATGATTATCAAACCAACGAAATTTTTATGGCTGGTGTTCGTGCTTTCATGTGTGATGACATTCCATGTTTCCGGAATGGTAATGATGATTTGTGTCTCAGCAATCTGCTGCTCCTTGAGTTGACTGTGTCGCTAGTTAGTTCTCCGACCTTTTACATGGTGCAGGGCTCATCTCGAACTGAAATTGAGCCTCACGATCCCGATTTAAACGGGTGATTGGAACCCATGCCCTCACTCAGCAACACGAAGTAAATGCACAAGCTCACCCCTTTTTTCTACCCCTGCTCATTCTCATTCGAGCCAGCCGAGCAGTAGTCCCATCGGCAGAACACAGTCGTTAGCTGTCGACAGGTCGAGTCGTAATCATTTATCTCCTACCAGCAGCATGGACACTGAACGAGATGCAAGCCCCAATATACTTGAATTTTTTGCTGACTGTGCTGCATATTTCCCCCCCAAGGCGTTAAAGCTTCATTGGAGACTGTTGAGGCCATTGTGCGTAATGTCCTGCCTCGTGGCTTACCCTCCTATTCTTGTTTTTATTGTTCTAATTTTCTTTTAATAACATTGTAAAGTACATATATTTCAATCCTACGCGTGCTAGACTGTGTATTTAGAGTGACTGCAAACATTACAAGAAATTTGAGATCTAGGCGACCAGATTTAACACCCATGGCTCGCATGTCTTCTGACAATTAAGCAGTGGCTGGGGGCCTTAAAGGACCTCATTTGATTTCACTGTCAGATCTGGAAGGTCATACGTGAATGGTAACAATCGACCTATAACTCCTCATAAGGCCACCACGTGATATGCCATCTCACGATTGTCACAGCGGGTAACCCCCAACTGGCGGTTCGGCATTTCCGTTCCGCCACCCCCTTACTGCCAAGACGCCGGGGTTAATCGAATGGCGCATTTGGAATGCATCCTGGAAGTACTTGACATAAACTCAACACAGAATTCCGACCCTAAGTGACTCTGACGTCCGTCTGGTTGTTGGAGTAAAACGTAATCATTATGAGCTAAAATATAGCTCGACAGGTGTGAGATACAGATACAATCTTCACTACACCACATCGGGACCTGAGATAATTAAATAGATCATCCCGAAACTGGCGTTTCAAGCTTCAAGGTACCGCTCGTGTCAAAGTCCAACTCAAGCCTTGTTGAATCGTACATAATCAACGCGGGATGGTTGCTCCTCTTCAATCTTTCCCTTCTACTGTTCGGGATGCTGCATCATTTCTTCCTGGCCCTAGTGCTCCTAGGACTTTTCTTAGCACACATTCTTTTAGATCGAAGACGTATTCCCAAAGGCAAAGACCCGTTTTTTCAACCTAATGAATCTCGAGTAATTCTCGTCACACCTTAGGGCTTCGACTTCCGCCGGGACCCCCTCGGAGACTTTTGGTTGGTAACGTAGGTGATTTACCCTCCTCCCGCGAGTGGAGGACGTACGAAAAATGGGCCGAGCAATATGGTAAGATTAGATACCGGATTCCAATCAGACGGTACTCACATCCCCTGCTCAAAGGGGATCTTGTATATCTGAACGTCCTCGGTACATCACTCCTCTTCGTCAACTCGAACGATCTGGCACGAGAGTTGTTCGAAAAGCGATCAAAGATATACTCCGATCGGCCAACTCTGATCATGCTCAACGAACTGTAAATATGGCTTTACATGTGATTACATCGTTTCTTCCGTTATTAACCCAATGTTTAAGGATGGGATTTGATTGGGGTGTACCGTTCATGCCGTATGGCGACTGGTGGCGCCGTCATCGCCAAATTATTCAACGCAAAATGAGCTCCAACTTTCTGGCTACATGTCACCCTATCCAATTAAAGCACACACAGTCAGTATAAACTATTCACTTTGAGGGCAAAATGCGACCAAAAAAACTAGACAGCTTTTAGCCCGCTTGAACGCTTCTCCTCTGAAATTTGTTGAGCATGCCCGCCATGCGATTACCGCAATTATCCTAGAGGTTAGTTTGGTTATTTATCACTCCGAGGTGTAAGGACTGCACTAAGACTTTATAGATCACTTATGGCATTGAAATCGAATCGCAAAACGATCCGTACGTGAACTTGATCGAGGACGCACTAGGTGCTGCGGCTCAGGCAACTGCTCCTGGGACCTTCTTGGTAGATATGTTACCAGCATGTTCGTCCTTATACTCTTATTCTTAAATGAAGCTCTCACCCCGTTTCATGCTTCCGCAGTAAAGTACCTCCCGGAGTGGGTCCCCGGTGCTAGTTTCCAGCGCAAAGCTAGAATTTGGCGGAAATCAATAATTGATATGGCTGAAGTACCTTTCCAGGTAGTAAAGACAATGATGGTACGCTGATTTTGAATCGCATATTGGTCAAAAACCTCCCGCTTCCCCTTAGGCAAATGGAAAGGCAAAACCTTCCCTGACGTCTTCATTACTAGAAGATCTTTCGGCCATGGATGCTAGAGCCAGATTGAGTCAAGATGAAGAGACGATAATTCGTAATGTTGCTGGAATGGTATATGGAGGTGGAGGAGATACGGCAGGTTATTCTCTACTTAATACAGACTCGCAATCTTATACTTTTATATTTTTAGACCACTTGTGCCCTAGAAATCTTTTTTTTAGCCATGGTTCTTTATCCAGAAGCACAAAGAAAGGCGCAAAAAGAACTCGACGATGTCGTGGGGCCTCACACCCTTCCAACATTCATTGACCGAGATAGGTTACGCTACACTCATGCACTTTGCAAAGAAGTCCTTCGTTGGCACCCTGTTGCCCCCCTCGCTTTACCACATCGCTTGATCAAAGATGACGTTATTGGAAACTATTTTATCCCCAAAGGTACTTTGGTTTTCGGCAATTCATGGTAAGAGGCAGATTGTCAAGTCACAGTTTGGGTAAATTAACCTGAATCGAAACAATGTCATCGTCTCAGGCAAATTCTTCATTCGGAGAAACTTTTCGGACATGATACGCATATTTTCCGACCAGAACGCTTCCTCGAGGATCCTAACAGGGAGCCTAACGTCGCTTTTGGTTTCGGCAGAAGGTATAGGTTAATTCGAATTCGCATAGTTTAAGATAAAACTGCTGACCTCTTATGGCAATTAGAATTTGCCCCGGGCGTCCGTTGGCAGAAGATTCTCTTTTCATTGTCATTGCTTCCATCTTGCATATGTTTTCCCTCTCGCCGTCGAAAGAGTGCACCCCTTCAATGGATGCATTCGTTTCAGGCTCTATTTCGTAATTATTTGTTACTGCATGACTGTGACTCATACTGACTGGGTTTTCCATCTACTTGCTCCAGCCACCCCAAGCAGTTCGGGTGCAAAATACGGCTTCGGACGGTAGAGGCAAAAGAAATTATTGCTAATATCAACCTAGTTGATGTACTCTAGATATATTACAACGCTTCTTTCGTCGTTCCCTTCTCTACATGTCATTTCAATCCCTACTGAGCCACACAGGTATATCCGTGCTATGCCAGGGAGGGGGAAAGAGATGTTACCGTGTGCAATTTTTTTACAGTACACATTCTACGCTTCGACTTGATACCAATTACATTCGTTATTATTTGGCAGCGATAGTCAGAGGACGTCCACCGGGATACATACTCAGTATGTACTATGCAGACGCTGCTGGAAATAACGAGTTTATAGTCGATTGGTACGACTCCGATGTTCTCGAGGAGATCTGATGGCATCAAAAGTGAACCGACTCGAGGGTTGGCTTGTCCCGCAAGAAGACCCCCAGCCACTCCATTAAACTAATAATATCCACAAACAGTATTGTATGCGATTCGGCAAGTCGACTGAACACTGGGAAATAACTAAAAGCGGAAAGGCGTACGGATATCTGTCTAACCTGCTATTAATAATAGAGTCTTTGCAACTAATTTATATTAGCAAACTGGATGGTGTTCCTGATATGAATAAGTAGGACCCAGAAAACTATCACGTCCGATTTTTATTCCCCGCACTAACTATTCTTATGGAACCAGAGCATGCTCCGTCGCTTGTCATGACACGTGGATCCCATATGAAATTCACCAATACGCGCCTACGGCTATCGCCTTTGCCAAGTTGCAGAATATTGGTCTTACCAATGATCTTCACCCCTACCACCGCCGCTGTAATTCTTTCACTATTTATTACCATCTATTGCGTAACTCGTAAGGAAATCCCCAAAGGTAGTGATGCCTTAAATTAACTGTACAGGAAGCTAATCGAGATATACAGGGCTACGACTGACTACCCGGTTGGTGACCTTTTTGACCTTGCCTAACACTATGAATGGGGAATATATAATAGATGGGGCAAGACATACGGTCTGTCTCATGCATTGTTTAAGGAGTTTGTTCGTTGATTATGTCGTTATAGGGGATCTTGTCTATCTGAATGTTCTTAGAACCTCCCTTCTATTCGTTAACACGCTTAAATACGCAAACAAACTTTGCGAGAAGCAATCCGGCATCTATTCAGACCGACCTCACTTTCATATGGTTGGCGACTTGTGAGCTTGTTTGTAGTTTGCCAAAGTTCGACTCTCAGCAAGTTGACTAGGATGGGATTTGACTGGATGGTGACTATGATGCGATATGGTCATAAACGGCGGCGTCATCACCTCATCACCAAATGTTTAGTCCCGTTGTCGCTGGGCGATATCAGCCTCTTCAGCAGAAACATACTCGGTCAGTACACCAAAAGAGTCCTGCCCCCTAACCTGATACGCATTTACCTCAGTGCCTTATTAAAGTGTCTGTATAATATACCCAGGGCTTCTTCCATCTACTACGACACAATACTGGCGCAATCATTATCGAAGTCCGAGCTTTCGCTCTTTCGCATATACATTCTATCTCACCATCATCCTGCGCCCCTTGAGGCTTTGAAGAATGCAATGGTCCGAGATCCATCTCTTTAAATTTGTCCGCTTTCATCTTCAACACAGAAAACACAGAACGCTGGAAGGGACTATCCATGTATCGTGGTCACTTTGTTAGAAGACCTTGCCGCTCGCCCGGAGGCGCCTCCTGACCAGGAAGATATTATTCTGAATGTTGCAAGGTCCGTTTATGCCGGCGGTGCTGATAATGTAATATCTTTTACCTCGTACTCCAAGCCTCGCTGATTCTAACCGTCGCCGGAGCTCGACTCAGCTGTACCTCCCTACTCGTCTTCGTTCTCGCCATGCTCCTCTTCCCCGACTCACAACAGAAGGCCGAAAAAGAACTTGATGCAGTGGTAGGACCACGCCATCCTCCTAACTTCGAGGATAAAGAAGTTTGTCCTACTTGGACAGCTTTGTGGAAAGAAGTTTTGCGATGGTATACTGTCATTCTAACGGGTCCCCGACATCGTTTATCTCAGGATGATATTATTGACAAATATTTTGTACCCGCTGTAGCTATGGTGCTGGGAAATGCATGGTAACCATTCATTATTCGTGTTATGCGGATAATGTGAATATTTATTTCCGGGGGATTGCTTTATGATGAGGCTGTATACGGGGCACATCCTGAAAGCTTCAACCCGGATCGGTTCCTCGACCCTGACGTGAAGGATCCAGATCCCGCTTTTGGCTTTTGGCGACAGTGTGTCTTTATTGCCTCATGTCACCTCCAGCGTTTTGAGTTCCTCAATCATATTCTGTCCAGGATGCCATTTTGCCGAAAACTCTCTCTTCATTACAATGCTTCAATGTTGCATGCTTTTTCAAGATCCCCTGAGAACGGGAGCCCTCCTCCAGATATCGCCGCGGATGCCTTTTCCACTGGTGCATTTTCTTCTGTGTGCGTAGCCGACCATGACCCTTTAAATGTTCGATCGTCCCTCGTTCGGAACCAGTCGAAAGGTTGATCATCCAAGAAGCATTGTCACATAATGATGAATTTCAAATTAGATTATTTCTTTTCCCACACATGAGGCTTAGCTTTGAAGTTACTTTTTATTTTCTTCCCTTCCCTTCTCGTTTCTTTTGTGGAATGTTTGGTATAAGCTGTTGAGGAGTTTAAAGGGAGTTGTTGGGATAATAATGGGGTTGCATAGCATACTTGTTATACAGTTTGACATCCTATATAATTTAAGACAAACAATGTCTTAGTATAAAAGTAGGAATACATAGCTACTTTGTTGGATATACCGGTCGATCACATAACTTCCAATCTGGGTTCCAAGTTTGTATCACATTTCTTTAGATCCTCTTGTCTATGAAAGTAGATCTGTGTGTTATGGACACTTTTAGACACTGTATGCCCAGTTAGGTAGGAGATTAGTCAGCTTAGCACTGCAATTTCTTGTAAGCACAAGGCTGTGACCCATGGGGGGCAAGCCCCCACCATGCTACCACCCTACAACTTTACTCAGTCACTTTGTGACCTGGTGGATCAATAATAATGTCTTTAAACACTACATCAGCAATTTGTATTACCTTCTGTGAGCTGGGAAGCTGTACATGCCAGCTTCCCATTTATTCATTCAGAAATTTATGTTAAAGTGATTAAATTTTACATTATTCAGAATATATACTATATACTTTTGTAAATTCACTGACTCAAAAAAATATATAAGTCAGTCTCCTTTTGCAACCTTGCTGAATACTTACTTATGGATCAGGCATAACATCTTTAAACACTACATTTGCAGGCATATCAGTATCATGGAGTAAAAGTTTTACTCTTCCCCAATTTGTCCCTCTTGAAACACCAACATAAAACTGTCCATGTGAGACCACAGGACTATGCAGATCCAATCCAACTAATTTTAAATATTGACCCTGTGACTTATTGATAGTCATAGAAAATGCTACCCTGACTGGAAACTGCCAACAATGCAGTTCAAATGGCACTTGTTTTGTAGTTGGAATAATTGTTATTCGAGGGATGAATGCCAGCTCTCCTGCTGAAGGTCCTGTAATGATCTTTACTTGAAGTACTCTTGAGTCATTTGTATTAACTGCAGTCTTGTTCCATTACAGAGTCCTTGTCCTGGATCCAAGTTTCGAAGCAGCATCAATGGCACTCCAGGGTTCAATGCAATTTACTTGGTGACAATCCTCTAAAGTTGATTGAGTTTAAGTACTCAGGAGGATATACTGTCTCATTGGCTCCATCTTTGACACTGTCTGCACTGTGGTAGGTTTGCCCAATCCCTGGAAATTTTTCAAAGAGCATGTCATTGACTTAATCTACATCTGAATTTCAGGGACAGAGAATGGCCTGCTCAAAGAAAAACTCATTGGTAAGAACCTCAGGATTATGTACGTTTGGATAAATAGTTGATACTAAATTATCCACTGTTGGTCTACATAGCATGTGTTCAGGAACTTTAAACATATGATTGAGAGGCATGTCCTTTCCATGTCCAATATCAAAAAGCCACTGAGAAAAAACAGCAGTCTCTTGATCAGTAGGAGCTACATGCATATTCTCAGTCAAAAAAAAGAATCTTGACATTGTGCCAAAGATCAGACTGTGAGATATATGCACCAATAATATCTTCTTCTGAACCTTTGGGGATGACAGGCAATGTCTGTTGAAAGTCACCACCCCATGCTACTGTAATGCCTCCAAGTGGAATATCCTTGTTAAGGCTATCTCTAAGACTCCGGTCTACTGCCTCACAGGCAAAGCGAACCTGCATTGGAACCTCATCCCAAATAATAAGGCTGACCTCTTTCATTAGATTAGCCTTATATGAGCCTTTCTTCATTGTACACATGGATTTCTCATCAACTTCAAGGGGGATTTGAAACATACTGTGAGGTGTCCACCCACCACTCAGAATAAGTGAAGGAATGCCAGAGGAGGCAATACAGAGTACAATGAGTCTTTTGCCTCTACAGGCATGTGCCAAAGTATTCCAAACAAATGATTTTCCAGTACCCCCCAGGTCCATTTAAAAAGAAAAGCTTTCCATCTACTCCAGTTTCATGCCTTGCAATGACAGCATCCATAATTTGATTGTATGCAACCGTCTGGCCCCCATTCAACTTTTCAATATTTATATCTGCTTTTATTTGCTCAGTTGGCTGGTGATAAACCCTCTGTTCATTGATGAATCAATTTCCCACTCTCACTTCCCATGGCTCTGTAAATTGAGGCATATGAGGTACTCTGAGAGTGGTTTCCTATGAAGAATTTCATCAAGCTTAAAGAGGCCAAAGTCATGGACTGTCTCATCCGATGGCTCTGGTTGATTTGGTTGATGAAGATGAAGATGTGTTTGAAGAAATTATTTCAAGTCATCACAAATGTCTGCTTTGAATTCATGCCAGAGTGCAGCTGGATCAGAAGGAAAGCACTGGCTGAGAATAATAGCAAACAGTCTTCTCAATTGAGATCCAGTCTGCATAGCCTTTGCCTCTCAAAGACACAACTTCCATTCTTTATCATCTTCAAGTAGACCACATGCCATGTAGGCTGCTTGGAAGGAAGGATAGACCTGTCCTTCATAGGTCCTGAGATCTTCAAAAGAAAGTTGCCCCCTTGACAACTGTGAGTAAAGTACATAGGAAGAACCTTGGGCGACTTGAGGGTCCTGCAAAATGAATATGTCAAATGGCAAATTTGCTTTCCTTGTATTCCATTTTCTGTTTTTTGAATTCCATGTGAAAAATTCTGGAAATTCAACATAGTGAAGTGAATTGGCTGCTCTACCATTAAGGCCTATTGTATTTTTAGAATTGGCCTCAAAGTATGCCACAACTTGGTTTTGGAATGATGGGCAGCATCCAAAGCCTCTTCTGGACCCTCCATGCCATCAAAGATAACTGACTGTTGATTCTCTAAATACACAGGGAGGGCTATAACAGCAGGAATTTGAGTATGTATCTCATTTTCCAAAAGTCTCCAAAAGGCTTCATGTGCACTGATATAGCAGGCATCAATATATTGTTGAATTTCATCCTTGTTCTTTCCAAACTCCATTGTTGTATGATCATGTCCTTTGTATATATACTTGTGAATATATTTAATGGAGTGAACATCAAAAGTCATCTTAACATTGATATGACATTCCAGAATGAGAAGAAGGGCAGCACAGTAAGGGACAACATGTCAATTGTCTAGCTCATGACCCCTGACTTTATGTTTTCTGCTATCATTTCTATGGTGGTACTTTGAATAGCCATCTTCACTTATACTTGTAGATTCACAAAAGGGCTTGGGAAAATGCTTTATACATTTGTTATCCTTGATACATTTTTCACCACATACATGAGTCATGAGCTCAGATACCAACTTGTAAAGCTTTGGTTGCTCTTCTTGATCTGTAGACTGCAGATATCATAGACTAAACTTCTGTAGGAGTCTGAAGTTTTGCCCCTTCTTCAAACCATATGACCAAATGCATCTGAGGGAGTCCACACTTCTGAAATTCAATGGTACTGTATGGACACAGGCAACTGTTTTGCCAAGGTAATTCTTCTTCATAATGAGGTGGAGCAAGTGTGCCTTTTTCAATGAAAAAACACATGACACTATATCTGGGTGATCGACTGCAGTTTGGCCTGGAAGAAGTGCTTCAGTTATTTCCCTCCATTTGAGGTTGGTTGTCATAGTAATAAACATGCTTGCATTGCCATATTTGCATGATATAGCCAATGAATTTTGCAAATTTTCTATCATGTCCCAACTGCTATCTTGAAAGGTTGCAGATAGTATAAATCTACTTCCAATTTCATTTGGCTCAGGTTGTTGGTTATTATCCTGTACTGTGAAGGCATCAACTACCTGATGGTACATTTCAGCCCATAAAGTGCCTTGATTGTGTCCCAATGTATTGCTGAAGCAGTTTTCCACCCCTCAGAATTGTAGTTGCCTCACCAACTCGTTGAAAGAGTTGATAAGCATAATACTTTATCTGGGAGACTTTTGTCTGCTTTTTCTTCTGCCTATTCTCTGTCACTTGTTCAGGTTCAAGTTCTTCAGTAATTCCCTGCACCTCATCCTGCTCCATAGCTGGCTCAGGAGGTGGTATAACATCATCAACTGGAATATCTATTTGCTCAGGTGGGAGAGGTAGAACTTGGGGAACCACTTCAGGTTGAGGAATCACTACCTCTGGCAAGTCATGTACTATCTCCTCAGGAGCTGGTTCAAGGACTTCTGGCTCTGGAGCAATCTCCACAATGGCTGCTGGGACTGGGGCTATCTCAGCAGGGAGTGGTTCATTTGCATAGGGAATATCCCAACTCCAGCCTTGCTCTTCTCTTGGAAAGAATAGCACATAATGGAGTGGGGCATATAAAGGATTAGTCTCAAAGATTCTTCTAAATCTCCCACCCTGATAATTAAGCACAATGTCCCTTCTGTCAGTAGAAGTACCATCCCCTGGGAGGATGACTGCCAATTCATCCCCTGTTGGAATGTTGTATCACCTTGGATCTGTATGAGCCTTATATGTCAACCTGACCTGGAGCTGAAGAGTAATTTATTAGTCTCTCAGACATGTCATGGCCTGTTTATAGATGTGAACAAAAGGATTAAATTCTAACATCATATCCTGTAATCCAGAAAGAGTTGTAGCATTGATTCTTTTGTCCTGGTTATGTGCATACCTATGCTCTAATGCAGCATCTGCTTCATAAAAGTAGAGCTGTGAATAGGAAGGTGTCTGACCTTTATTATGAATCAGAGCACCATGGTTATGTCTAAGTTCCCCATGGAGCTCAAATACATAAGGACCACATTCCCCATCAAGCAATGACCTGTCCATGGTAGCACCCAGGGAAGTAAATGCTAAAGCAGAATTATATGCCTGAATATTTTTACAAAACTCTTTAGAATCTGCATCCTCAGGATTCTCTAGTAGATGACATAATGGTTGAGGGACATCTTCAAGTATACATAGGCAATCTGATCTTTCCAGATAGACAACAACCTCCAAAAAGAGGATTGTTATTAGAGGAATGGTGAAGATGCTCTGCTATCCAATGTAGTGCATTGCATTTTGAACACTTTACAGTCATTGTTCCCAGATAATGTGGTCGCATTTGTGCATTGTCCTCATCAATTGGACACCTGGCCAGGAGGAGTAGCCCAGGCTCAGGAATATGTGGCAATGGTAATGCATCCTCATCCATTGGTACAGGAATAATAGGAGGAATAAGAACATGATCTAAAAGTAAGATAGAGAGAGTAGGAATAATCTGAGGATTCTGGGAAGGTGCCTGTTGTAATGGAAGGGCAGCTGCCTGAACTTGTAAAGCAGTGACTGCTCTTCTGCCAATATGAAGTGGAAATTCAGGGAGAGGTGGAGCTACATTTCTCCCCCATAACCTTCTATTATTAAGAGGGGGAGGTGCAGGGATCCTACTAGCCTGATCAAATAAGTCTTTCACTGCTCTCCTGCCCAGTGCAACAGGATGCTGTAATGCAGTAGATAAAGATGCAAGCTGTGGCTCATCTGCCAATTGTGCACATATATTAGCTATAACAGTGCCAGGAGTAAGAGCAGGACCATCTATATTATGTGATAATCCAGTGATAGTAAATGGATTCTGCTGATTGATAGGCAGAGGATTGGCAGGACTATCTATATTATATGATGATCCAGCAATATCAAATGGATTCTGCTGATTGATAGGCAGAGGATTGGCAGAGGGGCAATATTACATGATGATCCAGCAATAGCAAATGGATCCTGCTGATTGGAGGTTATCCGTAATCATTATAATCTCAAATGTTTACTAATAAAAGCAATATTGCTACAAAACTTCATCTTTAAATGGCAGTATCTATTCTGAGACTATTATATTATTAACCACCAACCATGAGATACAATTCTCCATATTATATCCTAAACAATTCAGAGTCAATTAATAGAACCTATTGTATATGGTTTTCCAAGTTATGTAAATTGTACTTGCTAATACTTTTGTTGGTACTTTGTCTTTTAAAAGCTAAACTGTAGTTATTTCCTAGTAAAATATGTGAGATATCATTGGACATTTTTCATCCTAGGAGGGTGTTTATAATTACTATAATCTCAAATATTTACTAATAAAAGTCTTATTTTTACAAAACTCCATCTTTAAATAGTGATATCTATTCTGAAACAATTATATCATCAAAAAACAACCATCAGAAATAGTTCTCCATATTACATGTTATACAACCCATAGTTATTTAACAAATTCCATTGTATATAATTTCCTTCCTTTTACCAATGCCTACTAATACTTTTATTAGTACTTTGTTTTTTAAAAGTTGTAATGTAGTTATTTCCATGTAAAATATGTAAAATATTATTGGAAATTTTTCATACCACAGCTGTCTTTATTAAGTAAAACCCCCTGTATATTCTGGGTATGTTGAATCAAGTAGAAATCTGTTTAGATTGACAGATCCATTCCGAAGTAATATATTTAGAGGTGCCAATGATATAAATATGCATGGAATGGACTATCTAAAAAGTATCTATTTTTTAAAAGCATTAGTGTTTCAAACTACTAATTTTTTTTATTGTCTACTCGTGTCCAGAAAGATTCTTTAGTTTGCAATGTATGAGAGAGTTTAAAACTTTTAAAAAGTTTTAAAAACCAAATTATGTTTGAATCACATCTCAGATGTTTAAATGACCTTTAGAGTGTATTAGAATTTGGTATACTTAATAGTTTTCAGACATCCTCCTACTGGAAGTTTATCAAATTTCTTCTCCTTTCTTTTTCCAGTATTCATCTATACACTCTGTGGTATCAAAACTCCTCACTCCTTGCCAAGTTACATCTTCATATCCCTTCCATTTTACAAGGTACTCTCTGAACTTTCCTTTTCCTCTATGGTTTATTATTTCCTCAATTTCATATGCCTCATCTGTCTCATCCATATCTTCATCATCACCTAACTCCATACTCAGAAAATTTCTTTGAAGCTTGAGCATCTCCTGAGCATTACTTCTACTATCTGTCAATGATGGGAGATTTTCATATGTTTCAATATTTTCATCTTTCCAGTAGTCAAACTCTGAAGATAACCATGAAGAGTGATGAGGTTGAGGTTGAATACCACCTAAAATAACAAACTTCTTCACGTTTAATAAGAGACATCCAAGCTTTAACTGGGTTGTGAATACCTCATCATCAGAAACTCTAACACCTCCTTCATTACTGAGCTTCTTAAATGTGGTAGCCAACTCTCCAAAAGTAGCCCCAATCTTAGACCTGAAACAACCAAACATTTTGTTAAAGGTACTCTCTTCCTTTGACAATTCTATACCTTTTGATTTACATATAGGTATACAGAAGTTAATCATATCTAATTCTGTATTACTTGTTATCTTTGTAAGGTGTAAGGGATATCCCCCATCTAAAGCAATACAATCTAGTTTGTCTATATACTTTTCTTCCAATTTCATCTTTACAAACATGACTCCATCTGAATTATATTTACAGGGTGCTGACTTTGATGTGAATAGAACCATGCCATTTATATCAATACAAACTTGTGTCCGAAGTCCAGATTTCTTGAGTTTATATGAATACATATCTTCACTCTTCTCACCAATAACACTTGCTCTAGTATCATGACCATCTATCATTAATGTTACATGTCTAAACAATGGAGGATTTTTTTGTGCAGAATGAATGCGTATATCAATAGTTGAGAACATAGAAATGAGCATAGTTGAGATCCTTTTATCAAGATCATTACCTTGTTTTTCATAGAATTTTCTAAACATATCATAATAACTACTTCTAGGTATAAAGTTTCCCATATCATTTATAGAACAGCCTTGAAGTAGTTGATATAGTATTAAAAGTCCTTTCTCCACATTTCTATAGGGTCCAGGATAATCTTGGGTGGCAAAGACCACAACAAGGAAGAAAAAGACTGGAATAATACCAAGTCTCTGAAGAACAATATCCTTAATGTAACTAATTTTATCAATAGGTTTGATATCAGACCTATGATACTTGGATGGCTTGATCTGAGGCCATTCCTTATAAAGGAACTTCCATTGTTGGTCCATTAACTTATTAAACTCCTCATTTAGAGGAGACATTGATATGGTAAGTATACAATACTAGGCCAATTTGGAAATATTCAATTTAAGAGAGATAATTGAAGTTATTGTTATTCTACTATATGGGTATAATAATGAAAAATGAATTATTCCAACTCCAACTATCTTAGGTAGGATATAAGCACATATCACTCTTACAATCTTTACAAATCAATATGTCTACTTGTTCAACATCACTCCTTATTCAACACACCGCTTATAACTGCTTTGTTAGGGACAAAGCAGTAACTATTACAAGAACTAGGGAATCAAACCTTTTTGTTCCAAAATGCTATCAAATGACTATTGATGGTTTGAATAAAATTACATACCAGATCAACTATGATGACTTGGGACTAAGTCCCCCATACAAATTTCGAGATGAGATTGACTTTCCATTTCTCTCTGAAATGATGGGGTATTACTATTTTATAGGCCTTGAACCAATCCCATTGAGATCATGTGATAATGGGATCCAGATGTACAATGCCATATTTACTCACCCTAACATGGCATTGATAGATAAAATCACTTTTGAGGTGTTTGTATTTCCGAAAAAGGTTAGATGAATATGAAGAAAGAGTTGAAGAAGTTCCGAATTCTTCTGGTTGGTGGAAGGGACTACTTTCTTATTTCTTTGTTTGTTGTTTCTAAATGTATTGGTATTTGACTGTAAATTTTAAAAGTTACATTCAATTTAATAGAGAATATTGAAATTTTATGTATATTATTTAGGCAAGTAAGTCTAATGGAGCAAATCTTAAAGATATCTGTGAGTGCTGCTGAAAGTGCTTCTATAAACCCTGACAACTTAGAATGCTTTTGGTATGCACCATGGAATGTTAGACTAGTATCACTTTTACAACCACCATTATTGGTTAATCCCCAACTATCCTTACAATATAGTATAACCAATAGGGATGATGTAGAGATACCTAAGATATTTATACCAGACTTTGTTGTTATCCATTATAAAAAGGAAGCACAAAGTCTATATGAATGTAAATATTTGATAGTGGAAAATAAGAGGTTAATCAATCCAGGGAAGTTAGAAGAACAAGTAGAAAAGACAGAGGATCAGTTAAAAGAATACATGCAGGTAGTCTTTCTAGATGAGGACTATCATGGGATATTTGGAATAGTCTCTGTAGGAAGATTTTGGAAATGGTACAGATTTATTAGGAAAGATACTTTTAAGAGTCACAAGCCTAAAACTTCATGGGGTAATTAGAGTTATATCCCTAGTGATGAAGAAGAGGAAGAAGTATTTGAAATAGAATATAAATCTAAAATACTTGATATTATGGATAATAATTAATTTGATCAACTTAAATCTAAAATTAGAAACACCTTCTTAAACTGAAATTTTAAAAGCTCTACATGATGAAATTAGATAATATGAACTTCCCTAAGGTACTTGGGTATAAAGTTAGAAAAGAAAAGATCTTGGCACAGTGTAGATGACATCATATAACTACAGAGAGTGGCTACTTGGGAGATATTAAGAGGTTAATAAGAAGAAGTGGATGTCCAATAACATTCAATATCCAGAAACATGAAGATGCTCCTAAGGGTGAAGGTGGAATGTTTATCATGTGTATCTATGAATTTTCTCATCCTAAAGAGGAAGTAAATATTGAGGAGATTTTATCAAGATTTCCATCTACATTTGAAGAAATAAAAAGAGATCTTAGAATAGTTGGAGACCCTCAAATTTATTTAGCAGAACTCTAATTATTTCCCCATAAATCCCTCTTTTAAAAGAAATTTCAACTAACCTATTTCCCATAAATCCTCTTTTTAAAAGCTATCTCAAAATCCTTAAAAATCCAATGATAAACTTTCAAACTAACACAGGTGAGTAGCGGTGACATAGGCTTAGGGGCCCCAGCCCCCAGTTAATCTTAATGGATCTTTTACCTCAATAATTTACCCAAATTTCAGTTGTCTTCTTACCATAATTATTCAGAAAGGTTGTAGCTATTACCATCCAACCTTTTCTATTTTCAGGATTTACCAATATCTCTTTCTTAGATCTTCAACAACGATAATATCTATTTAGCAAGTTAGAGACTATATTTCTTTCAGTAAGCTAGGAACTGTATTTGAATTATTAATAGAATTTCCGAAAAGGGGAAGATAGTTGAAATATTGGTAAATCCTGAAAATAGAAAAGGTTGGATGGTAATAGCTACAACCTTTCTGAATAATTATGGTAAGAAGACAACTGAAATTTGGGTAAATTATTGAGGTAAAAGATCCATTAAGATTAACTGGGGGCTGGGGCCCCTAAGCCTATGTTACTGCTACTCACCTGTGTTAGTTTGAAAGTTTATCATTGGATTTTTAAGGATTTTGAGGTAGCTTTTAAAAAGAGGATTTATGGGAAATAGGTTAGTTGAAATTTCTTTTAAAAGAGGGATTTGTGAAGTCAAGATGTATGAACAATTTTATAGTGATAGTTCAAGGATCCTCAGTTGTTCTTACATATTCAACTAATTTCTCTACCATTTCATTATCTATATTTACCCTGGAAAATAATTTACATTCAAGATCTTTTCCAATACAGAGAAGGGAGAATACAATGTCACTACCACAAGATTCCACATTAAATTTTGATGATCCTTTCTTGATGAGTTTTATATTGAGCTCAACAAATGCTACAAGGATATCTTTCATCTTAGGATCTAATGACAATGATAAGACTACTAAACCACATATCTCATTTATATGTTATTCACTAAGATTTGTGATATTAGTCTCAGAGAAGAGCATGCTACTAGAGGAGTAGATTGATCTTTTTTCATTTTATATATACATGTATATCTTTTTGTTCTCCATTTCTTTTTACTATTTTACCAGTTTCAATATAAGTCTTGTCTTTCATATCATTTTGTAAGGATTCTCCACACCTTACCTTTAGTACTTCTAAATTTTTATCTAAAACTTCTATAACAGTACAATTCTTTCCCCTATATGAAAGTTGACCTGTTGATATAACTTGATATTCTGAATTTTCTTTAAGAATTGAATATCCAGCCTTATACCTGGATACTCTCAAATCACTTATCTCTTCTAAATTCTTACTAACTTTATAAATTGGAACAAGAGGAGGTGATTTTTTAGTTATTTGAGTATCTATCCAACCAAGCTTTATTCCTTTATACTCCACAAGTCCTACATCACTTGGTGTAAATAAACTCTCAACTCTAGGATAGAGTCCTCCTCTAGGACCAGGTATAAGTGTAATTCCTTCTTGTGACCTCTTGTACTCTATAGTTATCCTATCATTGACTCTGACAAGTTTGGAGGTATTTCCATTAAAACTATAATTAGAAACTAATTGAACTATATTTTCCTGATTTACTTTATTTTGGAAGCCTCCTTGAATCTTTCCTGTCAAAGAATTCCACCAATGACAATATGCAAAGAACTTTCTATCTCCCAAGTATACCATTACTGTTGATTTGGAATAAATGTTATCTACAAGTGCTTTCCATTGTTCTTCAAAAGAACTTTATGAGGATATATTCAAGCCCTCAACTGAGCCAAAAAGGGTACAAATGTATTAAAAAAACATAAAAAAAGCAGAAATTAACAAATAACTCACTGGAATGCCCAGGAAAGTCAATCAAATCTTCAGAGCTTCACCTCCCTGATCTACTTTAACAAAACTACCAAAAAAGAACAAAGGTTTATAAGAAATAAATCAGTTAAGATTGAAAAAGAGACAATTTGCTGACACATACCTCAAAGCCAGTGGGGCCAATTAAAAGGCTCAGAAAAGTGTTAATTATATAGCTCCTGATTGTCCTATAGAAGCATTGGTGAGAGGGTATTTGAGCTTGGGACAGAAGATGTAGGTGTGGTGATTAGATGGCCTGACAGCATGGCAGAAGTGGGTGGAGTTTTAAATTTTCATTCAAAACCTAAGGCTTCCTTCACTCACAGATACACACTGTGGGAAACAGGCTGCTCACTTCACTCACAGATGCTGACCAATTAGTGACTAAGCAGCACCCACAGACTCACTAATGTTCAAGGCTGTGACCTGTGGGGGGCAAGCCCCCACCATGCTACCACCCCACAACTTTACTCGGTCGCTTCGCGACCTGGTGAATCAATAATAATGTCTTTTAACACTACATCAGCAGTTATATCTGTCTTGGAATAGCATTTTCAAATACTTGATCACATAACCTTCGTATTACCTTCTTCTGTACATTCCAGCTTTCCATTTATTCTCATTCAGAGACTTATTTTAAAGTGATTAATGTTTACATTATTCAGAATACTTTTGTAAATTCACTGAACCTAAAAAATGTAAGTCAGTCTCCTTTTGGAACCTTGCCGAATACTTACTCATGGATCAATAATAACATTCTTAAATACTACATATTTGGGTTGGAATAGTGTTTTCATTCTTCCTCAATTTGTTTCTCTTCATACCCCATTTTCCTTCCATTCCACTCATGTCTGTCATTGAATCTTTTAGTATAAATTATTGTCTTGTATTCTACTAATCTCCAGTTCAAACATTGATTTAGAACCACATTGTTCAGGCCCCTGTGTGTATTTTCAACCTACATATACTGTCCTCTGGCATTGTGATACCCAATAACACACCCACTTAATGATTTCTTTTTCCAGCCACTCTATCTCAGAAAAGTAATGTTAGGCCAGAAAAGCAATGATAGCTCACAAAAGTAATCACAGGCCCAAAAAGTAATCCCAGGTCAGAAGAGCAATGACAGTAGAGAAAGACAATGATTGACAGAAAATTGATAAGCATTCTTTAAGCATGGATGGATTATTGCCATGATTTTATTTGCATGATTGGATTTCAAAAGGAAACAATGGTTACAAATGTGTATTTTATTTTGATTTACTGTATTTTATTTTGATTTACTGTATTTTATTTTGATTTATTGAATTTTATTTTATTTTATTGTTTTTCATTTCAATTTATTTTATTTTATTTTTAAACATTTTATGTTCATTTATTATATTTTATTTGAATTATTCTGATTTAATTGAGGCCCATCAGAGGGTGATGGAGGAAGAAGGAAATGGTACACGCACCTCCTGGATGAAAGAAAGAATCACACGCACTGGCTGGAGGAGAGCGGAGGCCAATCAGGGCAGGAAGAAGAGAGAAGGAAAGGGTACACAAACCACCTGGAGGGAAGAGAGAGAGGGCCGATCAGAGCAGGATGGAGGGAGGAGGAAAGGGTACACGCACCTCCTGGAGAAAAGAGAGAGGAGGACAAAGGGAGAAGAAAATGGTACATGCACCGGCTGGAGGAAAGAGAGAGGAGGCCCATCAGAGGAGGACGAAGAGAGAAGGAAATGGTAGATGCACCTCTTGGAGGAAAGAGAGAGGGGGATGAAGGGAGAGGGAAAGGGTACACGCACTGGCTGAAGGAAAGAGAGAGGGGCAAAGAGAGAAGGAGCAGTACACGCACCGGCTGGAGGAAAGAGAGAGGAGAGGGGTGAAGAGAGAAAGAGCAGTACATGCACCAGCTGGAGGAAAGAGGGGAGGCTGATCAGATGACAAAGAGACAACACCCGCACACCCGCACACGCTCACAAATGGGCGAGTTTGTGAGGTAATGCACCCAGTTGCGCGATGTTAGTGAGGTGCGTGGTGCGTGTATGGCAACACCTGCACATGAATGGGTGCATTCGCGTACGTGCATTCTTGAGGTAACACGCCCAGTCATGGGACGTGAGTGAGGTGGTGAGTGAGGTGGTGCGTGAGTGCACATGTGGCAATACCCACGGACCCCACCCACGCACGACATGCTGTGCGCACCAGCTGGAGGAAAGAAACAGGAGGTAAATCAGCATAGGACGGAGGGAGAGCAGGACAGAGGAAGAAGGAAATGGTAGATGCAGTGGCTGGATGAAAGAGAGAGGGGCCCAATCAGGGCAGGATGAAGAGAGAAGGAAAGGGTATATGCACCATCTGGAGGAAAGACAGAGGGGCGAAGAGAGAAGGAATGGGGACAGAAATCCTGGAAAGAGAGGAGGTCGATCAGAGGAGGATGAAGAGAGAAGGAAAGGGGACACGCACCAACTGGAGGGGCCGATCAGAGCAGGGTGCACGCCCAATTGGGTACAGCACGCTGGGAACAGGTGTGGCATGTGCGTGCATTGGCAAACACAACGCACGCCCAATAGGGCACAGCGTGTTGTGAACAGGTGCGGCACATGCGTGCATTGGCAAATGCAATGTGCTGTGCCTGTTTGTGCTCGAGTGGGTGTGCGTGTGTTGGCAAATGATGCGGCATGCCCATTTGTGCCCGAGTTGGCAGGTAGGCATGTGCCTGTGGATGAGAGTGGGTGCACCATGGATAAGAGTGGGTGCACCATGCCTGTTCATGCTTGCATGCAAAGTGCTGTGCCCATTTTGCCCGAGTGGGTGTGCGTGCTGTTGAGGAGGCTGATCAGAGGAGGAAGAAGAGAGAAGGACAGGGTACACACACCTCCTGGAGGAAAGACTGAGGAGGCTGATTAGAGGAGGATGGAGAGAGAAGGAAACGGTACACGGACTGGCTGGAGGAAAGAGAGGAGGATGCTCAGAGGAGGACAAAGAGAGAAAGAAAGGGGACAATGCACGACCTGGAGGAAAGAGAGGAGCGTGATCAGAGGACGAAAAAAGAGGAAATGATACATGGACCAGCTGGACGAAAGAGAAGAGGTCAATCAGAGGAGGATGGAGAGAGAAGGAAATGGGACATGCACCAGCTACAGGAAAGAGAAGAGGAGGGTGAAGAGAGAAGGAAACAGTACATGCACCGGCTGGAGGAAAGAGAGAGAGGAGGATCAGTGCAGGATCATTGCACCTGCCAGCACCCACACGCATGTTGTGTTTGTGAACGTGTGCCCGAATGGTGCAGTGCATTGTTGCCGCATTGTGCCTGGCTGATCAGAGCAGGACAGAGAGAAGGAACAGGTACACACACTGCTGTCTGCAGGAAAGAGAGAGGAAGCCGATTAGAGGATGGAGACTGAAGAAAGGGTACACACCGCCTGAAGGAAAGAGAGAGGAGGATGATAAGAGGATGAAAAGAGAAGGGAACGGTATACGCACCAACTGGAGGAAAGAGAATGGAGGCCAATCAGAGAAGGATGAAGAGAGTAGGAGATGGTACATGCACTGGCTGCAGAAAAGAGAGAGGATGAAGAGAGAAAGACAGGGTACACGCACCTCCTGGAGAAAAGAGAGGATGATCAGAGGAGGATGAAGAGAGAAGGAAACGGTACATGCACCGACTGGAGGAAAGCTAGGAGGCCAATCAGAGGAGGATGAAGAGAGAAGGAAACAGTACACACACCGATTGGAGAAAAGAGAGAGGAGGCTGATCAGAGGAGGACCAATAGAGAATGAAAGGGTACATGCACTCGTTGGAGGAAAGAAAGAGGAGGACGATCAGAGGAGGACGAATAGAGAAGGAAATGGTACACACACCGACTGGAGGAAAGAGAGAGGAGGATGACCAGAAGAAGACGAAGAGAGAAGGAAATGCCACACACACCAACTGGAGGAAAGAGAGAGGAGGATGATCAGAAGAGGACCAAGAGAGAAGGAAACGGTACACGCACCCGGATGGATAGAGCAGGACACACAAAGAGAGGAGACAGATTGCAAAACCAAGCGGTGACAGGCACAACATGTGTGTGACTGTAACACCTAGGGCTTGCTTCGCTCGCAAATACAGATCATGGGAAACCTAAGGCTCACTTCACTCACAGGTGACCATGGGAACTTGGCGGCTCACTTCACTCGCAGATGCTGACCTAATGTTGACCAATTAGTGACTAAGCAGTGCCCACAGACCCACTGATGTGAATTAACTTATTAGACAAGCCTGGGAACCCTTGCTACGCTGCGGGGGGGGTCACGAATGGCTCACTTTGCTTGCAGATGCTGACCTAATGCTGACCAATTAGTGACTAAGCAGTGCCCAAGGACCCACCGACGTGAATTAACTTATTAGACAAGCCTGGGAACCCTTGCTAAGCTGCGGGGTGGTCACTTCGTGACCTGCCTGACAACTTCACTGTGGGCTCCGGCTTGTTGGGGGGCGAAGCCCCCCAAACCCCCCCGCATCCATGACTCTTAAGTATTTATGAGCACTTCTAAGTATTACATATCACAATCACTGTTCAAAAAATTTAATCAAAACAATAAATACATTAAAACTTCAATCTAATAATACATCTTTGTACACTATATTTGCTGTTCTCTTTGTCTCTTTTAATAATATTTTTATCCTATTCCAACTTCTTCCCCTTGAAAGTCCCACATACAATTGCCCATGTCCAAACACTGCCATTCTCAAATCTATTCCTACCACTTTCAACGACTGTCCTTGTGACTTGTTAATTGTCATTGCAACTGCCAACCACACTGGAAACTGAATACGATGCAGTTTAAATGGCAGTTGATCATCATTTGTAATTATTTTGATCCATGAAAGAAATGCCATTTTTCCAGTACATGGTCCAGTTAGGATCCGCACTTGAAGGAAATGATTTTCCATTTTCACCAATCGCCGATTGAAAAGCCCCCTCTGTGGATCTATGTTCTGTAATAGCATCAATGGCACTCCTGGCTTCACCTCAAGTCGACTCGGTGAGATTCCACCAAAATTCAGGCGGTTCAAATACTCTACAGGATACATCTCTGTCTCACTGTCTCCCTCTGCAGTATCAGCACTGTGGTATACACGACTCTCCCCAGGGAATTTATTCAGAAGTTCTGAATTAATCTCATCAACCTCTGAATTCCTTGGACATAGAATTGCCTGGTCTAAGAAGTCTTCATCTTGCCAATCTCTTTGGTCTCTATCCACATGGATGTCTGGATATATCTCAGCAATTAGATCAGACATTTCTGGACCACAGATCATATGAGGAGGGATATCCATTGTATGATCCAAAGGTAAATCCTTTCCATGGCCTATATCCAATAGCCACTGAGCAAACTGTTGACTGTCTGGATCATCCTGGTCCACCCGCATATTCTTTTTCAAGAACAGTACCTTGATATGCTTCCACAGTTCTGATTTCTGGATACATTGTCCAATGATCTGTTCTTTTGAACCCTTTGGTACAACAGGCAAAGTCTGCTGAAAGTCACCTCCCCAGGCAACAGGAATCCCTCCAAAGGGAAGATCCTCCTTGTCTAATAAATCCCTTAGAGTTCTGTCAACTGCCTCACATGTGAAACGTGACTGCATTGGAACTTCATCCCAGATAATCAGTTGGACATTCTTCATGAGCTCTGCTTTTTCTGAACCCTTTTTGATATGACATAGAGCATCCTTTTCACAGGGAACAGGGATTGAAAATGTGCTATGAGAAGTGCGACCACCCTTGAGAATCATTGATGCAATTCCAGAAGATGCCACACAAAGCACAATATAGCCTTTGGCACGACATGCATGTGCCAGAGTATTCCATACAAAGGACTTGCCAGTGCCACCTGGACCATTCACAAAAAACAATTTGCCCTGCTGCTCCTCATCTACTGCCTTCATGATAGTCTCAAAGGCAGCTCGTTGTTCAGGATTGCACTTTTCAAGATTAGCTTGAGCACTGGCATGCTCAATATTAACATCATAATCTGACTGCTCTTTAATGAGACGGTTGCCAAGAATCCCATCCCAAACATCAGTGCAGTTTGGCATAGTTGGATAGTGTGAGAGGGACTTTCCAGAATAGTGGAGGATTTTATCAATCTCATAGAGACCAAAGTCATAAATGCTGTTTGGTGATGGATTGAAAATGCCATGTTCTTGCTGAAGTATAAACTTCAAATCATCACAAAGAAATACTTTAAAGTCATTCCAGAGTTCATGGGGTTGTGCAGGGGAGGACATGGTCAAAATGATAGCAAACAATCTGCAAAGTTGAAACCCAGACTCTATACGACTGGCTTCTGTGAGGCACATGTGCCACTGGCGATCATCTTCAAGCAAACCACGTGCAACACAGGCTTGTTGAAATGTGGGATAAGTCTCACCCTGAAAGGTCCTGAGCTGTTCAAATGAGGTGGCACCTTTGACAACAGTGAGCAATGTATGGAGGTGGAATCTTTCCCCACTGGCAATATTAACAAAATGAATACGCCCTATGGAAAAGCCACGTTGACGTGGCTTCCATGATTTAGTCTTGGGTACAAATGTGAAATACTCAGGAAAGTCCATATAAAATGTATCCTTGGCATGCTGTCCATTATATCCAATGAGATCCTTAGCATTAGCCTCAAAATAAGCCATGAGAGTTGTCCCTGAATGCTCTGCCCTTTGCAAAGCCTCAGCAGGACCTTGATCAGCATCAAAAACTACAGTGTTTTCCCCAGGGAGATGGACATGAAGTGCCATTACTGCAGGAACCTGGGTGTGGAGTTCATTGCACATTAATCACCAGACAGACTCATGTGCACTGACATAACATGCATCAAGGTACTGTTGAATCTCATCTGGTGTTGTTCCAAATTCCATAGTTGTACGATCCTGGCCCTTGTAACAATATTTATGCATGTTTTTCATTGACCTATTGGTAAAGGTCAACTCCACATTGATGTGGCATTCAAAAGTGAGAATCAAAATAGGGGAGTAAGGGACAACATGTCTGTTGTCATATGTAAACTTGGGAGTTTGATAAACCCTTCCATTGTTAGGGTGACGGCATGTTGAATAGCCTTCCTCATTGACAATGGTGGCTTCACACCACTCCTTTGGATAGTGTTTACTACATTTCTTATCTACCATACAGGCAGGATTTGGATTATCAGTTCCACAGGGACCATGGGTCATGAGTTGACCTACTAAATTAAATAGTCTGGGATGTGTTTCAGGATCTGGAAAACAGGCAGAAACCATTGAGTCGACATCTTCTGGTGTCCTTGGCTTATTCTGGTCATCAAACCATATGAGGCAGTGTATGTGTGGAAGACCACACTTTTGGAATTCAATAACATGGATATGAGCTAGTGTTCTACCAAAGATGTGATCTTCTGTGATCATCTTGAGCAACTTAGCCTTCTTGGCAGCAAAGACACGGGACACCAAATCAGGCCGATCAGCAGGGGTCTGGCCAGGAAGCAATTCATGGGTGACCTCCTCCCAATTGGGATTGGCAGTCATAGTGATGAAGCAGTGGGCATTGCCATACTTGCGTGCAATTGCAAATGAATTCTGTAGACTTTGCCTCATATCCCTTGAACCCCCAGCAAATGAAGAAGGTAGTCTCACCCTCTGACCAATATTATTAGCATCTGTATTGACATCCTGATTTGTAAATGCATCAACCACCTGGTTATAGAGTTCTGCACGTAACCTTGGTTGATTATCCCTCAGAAATCTCAATCTGCGCTGCTCTGTTATAGCCCAGGCATTGACAATATACTGCTGGAATAGCTTTTGTGCATAAAAAATGGTCATGGCTTCATTTGCTCTGGGAAATAGGCAATAGGCATATATTCACATTGGGTCACTTTACGACTTTTATCTTCATCTTCACCTTCTTCATCCTGCTGTCCAGGCTGGGGCTGCAAATTTTGATTTGCATAGGGAATGTCCCATGACCAACCACGCTCACCCCTGGGGAAGAGCATGACATAATGAAGGGGTGTATAAATGGCTTGTGCATCATGCACACGATGGAACTAGCCACCCCTTCTCTGAACAATAATATCCCTTGGATCACCACGACATGTATCACCCTCTCCAGGGAGAATGACTGCAAGTTCATCACCGGTTGGAAGGTTGTACCATTGTGGATCATTAAAAGCCTTGTAGCTCAGTCTAACATGTAACCTTGGAGTCTCTGCCTGTGTCCTCAATCGTTCATGTGCCTGGCGATAGAGTTCTATAAAGGGATTATATTGCTCCATCATATCCTGGAGGTCAGAAAATGTTTGGTTGTTCAAGTTTCGATTTTCCCTGTGATTCTGCCTTTGCTGAAATGCCTGCCTCAGTCCATCCTCCTCTGCTAATGCAGGATCATGGATGTAAAGCTGAGCATAACTACATGATACACCTTCTGTGTAAGGAATCAAGGCACCATGCTGGTGATACAATTAACCATGAATTTTGAAGACATATGGGCCACCACCACCTTGCAAGACAGACTCATCCAAATTGACACCAAGTGATGTAAATGCAAATGCATTATTATATGCCCAAATATTTTTCCGAAATTCTTTGCCATTGTCTGTATTATCCTCAAGGAGGGACCTTAAAGTGTGAGGGACTGGCTCAAGTATTGGGAGGGCCACCTTTCCTTGTTTGCAACACTTGCCAAATTTTGGATGTATCTTAGAATTATGTGAGAGATGCTCATCTATCCAGTGAAATGCTCCACAGTCTGGACACTGTATATTCATATGTCCCAAGTCATGTCTTGGAAACCTGTCCTCTACAACTGGCTGCCATCCAATGGGTAATTGTGCAACAGGAGGTGGAGGTAGAGGCATGGCTGCAGGCTGTGGAATTGCTAGAGGTGGGAGAATGGCTGGAGGTGGGAGAATGGCTGGAGGTGGGAGAATGGCTGGAGGTGGGAGAATGGCTGGAGGTGGGAGAATGGCTGGAGGTGGGAGAATGGCTGGAGGTGGGGCTAACTGTAGTGGTTGTTGTTGTTGAGCTGGATTTCCAGGTGGATGGTGAAGCTGTGGTGGTGCCCACTGCAATATAGGTTGTTGTTGTTGTTGTTGAGCTGGATTTCCAGGTAGATGATGGTACTGTGGTGGGGCCCACTGAATAATAGGTGGTTGTTGTGATGGTGGTGGTGCTAACTGCAAAATGGGTAGCTGTGCCTGGATTTGTTGAACTGGATTAATAGGTAGATGATCATGGTGCAGTAGTGCAGATGGATGATTTTGTTGTACTGGCAGCTGTGGTTGTACAGGTACATTTCCTGGTTGATGACCATGGTGTGGATGTGGTGCTGACTGTAAAATTGGTGGCTGTGGTTGAGCAGGTTGTTGTAATGGTGGCAAAGCAGCATACTGAGCATGCAGATCAGCCACTGCAACAGAACCAATTGCAGGCTGGATAGCTTGATCTACAGATGCTAATTGGGCAGTTCATGCCTGTGGTTGAGCAGTTGGATTTCTTTGCCTACAAATAGGTTGTCGTAATGGTGGCAAAGCTGCATACTGAGCATGCAAAATATCCATTGCAGCAGAGCCAATTGGAACAGAGCCACCTGCAGCAGAGCCACCTGCAGCAGAGCCACCTGCAGCAGAGCCACCTGCAGCAGAGCCACCTGCAGCAGAGCCACCTGCAGCAGAGCCACCTGCAGCAGAGCCACCTGCAGCAGAGCCACCTGCAGCAGACCTACCTGCAGCAGAGCCACCTGCAACAGAGCCACCTGCAGCAGATCTACCTGTAGCAAAGCCACCTACAACAGACCTACCTGCAGCAGAACCACTTGCAGTAAAACCACCTGTAGCAGAACCACCTGCAGCAATTACATTGTGGTGAGGCAATTCTGGTGGTTGCTGGGCCACCAAAAATGGATTATCAGATTGACCTGCAACACCATGGCCATGTGGGAATGGTTGAGCAGGGGGTGGAACATCATGATTATTCACAGCTAACCGTCGATGGCGGTCAGAAGGGGATGTCATTTGCAGTTGGGCCCTACGCTGCCGTCGCTCCTCCTCCCAATTACGTTCAGGTGTTTGATCCATAATAATAGAAGGATCCACTCAAGAGAAAAATGCCAGTGCAATATATTTGGCAACAGCAAACAAAGGCTGTATAGGTACACTCAAAAGACCTGTTCACCAATATGGCACACTTGCACCAATTGGGAAGCACCACAAAACAAAAAAAGAAAAAAGGCAGGCCAAGCTGTAGTAGCAGAGACAGAAAGCCTGCAAAAGAGGGGGAGAGAGGAGAGGGAGATGGTTGAAATGATTTAGGCTAAAATAAGTCAAAAATGTAAAAAAGAAATCATGAATAAACTTTAACAGCATTAGAGATGGCATTAATATTAACCTGGAGGTGGCCTGTATCTCACAGGGAGAATAGAAACAGCAATAAAGCCAAAACCTACAGAATGGAAGGTCAATGTTAGCTGTATGAATTATTTCTAAGCCAAAAATGGTGAAACTAATTGCAGGGAAAGGACTCACTTTCAATTACTCCACTTATACTTACAGAAAGCAATCACAAAAGCAGTAGAGAGTGCCAGGGAAAAGGAACTTAGACAAATGGGGTCTAAAATAGCACAAAAAATCAAAAAATAAAAGCATAATCAGTTTCCAACAGCATGAGGAAAGATATAAATACTAACCTGGATGGATATTATATCTTCCAGCAAGAATAGAAACAGCAATCAAGGCCAAAAGGCACAAAATAGAAGGTCAGTTTCACTGTATAAATAATATTTGAGCCAAAAAAGGTAAGGTTAATTATAGGGACTGGACACACCTTCAATACTCCACTTATACTCACAGAGAGGACTCAAAAAGCAGTGAGAGTCCCAGGGAAAAGAATTCAGATAAATGGGTCTAAAATAGCCCAAAAATGCAAGAAATAATGCATAAATAAATTAAAATAGCATGAGAAGGTTCAGAACATACCTGGGACTATAGGGTAGCCTTCAGACTGTGTATTCCAATGAGAAGAAACACCGGGAAAGGGTAATCTGACTGCAAATAAATTATTTAATCATTAAAAAAGCAAAATTAAATAATAATAGATAGGAGCTCACCACACCTTTTATGTTGCCTGAAGAGTTGAGGAAGGCTTCAGATATGATAGATGTTCAATATGGGGGGTCCAGGGCCAGTGGATAGCCAGACTCTAACTGCAGAATAATATATTTAATTATTAAAAAAGCGAAATTTAATACAATTAAATAGAGGCCTCAGCACACCTTGGGAAATATTCCAGAGAGGATCCCCTCACAATTTAATGAGCACAAAGGCAGGGGAGGGAGAGGAGAAGGGAGAAAGTGTTGCAGCCTCAAGGCTTTACAGCGGGCTTCCGGACTTCCCACAGCTGTGAGAAATGCTCCTGCAGCGTTACACAATGTCACAGAATGCTCCCGCAGCACTAAAGAATACTCCCGCGAGTGCCGAAAAGCTCCTGCAGCGTTAAAAATACCCCCGTGATTGCAAAAATGCTTCCAGATTTGGTTCTGTGCTGACATAACAATGAAAGCTGAGTCATTAACAGTACCTTTAATTTTTCGGGTGTCTTTTTTTGCCCAGTTGGGATTTTCGCATATTTTCATGCCCAACCTACCGAGCAAAATTCATATATATGGATAGACAAGCCTGGGAACCCTTGCTACGCTGCAGGGCGGTCACTTCATGACCTGCCCACAACTTCGCTGCGGGCTCTGGCTTGTTGGGGGCGAAGCCCCCCAAACCCCCCGCATCGACAACTCTTAAGTGTTGCCAAAGAGAAAGTGTTGCCAAAGAGAAAGTGTTGGCAAATGGAAGGTGTCACCAAATAGAAAGTGTCATGAAACAGAATGTGTCACCAAACAGAAAGTGTTGGCAAACAGAAGGTGTCACCAAATGGAAAGTGTCATGGAACAGAAAGTGTCATGGAACAGAAAGTGTCACAGAACAGAAAGTGTCACAGAACAGAAAGTGTCACAGAACAGAAAGTGTCACAACAGAAAGTGTCACAGAACAGAAAGTGTCACAGAACAGAAAGTGTCATGGAAAAGGAAACAACAGTTTCAAAGGGAAACAATGGTGACAACAACTCTTATGTATTTCTCAGACACATTGTCAGGGAACACAGAACTTGTGTTGGAAGGAAAACCATTTAAGGAACAGAAAGCTTTTAAAGGAAGGAAAGTCTTTACAGGGGAGACTGTTCAGAGAATGGAAAGAAAGTTACAGAAGGAAACAACAGTTACAGAAGGAACAACAGTTACAGAAGGAAACAACAGTTACAACAGTTACAGAAGGAAACAACAGTTACAGAAGGAAACAACAATGACAAAGAAACCTACAGTTACAGAAGAAAACTACAGTCATAAAGGAAACTACAGTTACAAAGGAAACACCAATGGTTACAAAAGAATCAATGGTACAAAGGAATCAAAGGTTTCAAAAGAATCAAAGGAATCAACAGTTACAAAGGAATCAACAGTTACAAAAGAATCCATGGTTACAAAGGAATCAATGATTACAGTTACAAAAGCAACAACAGCCACAAAGGAAAGTCAGCTCAGAAAGGAATGATGGTAAAGACAGACAAAAGGAACAACAGTTACAAAGTAAACAACACTTACAAAGGAAACAATGGTTAAAAAGTAAACAACAGAAACCTTTGGAGAATGGAAACCAAGGTTACAAAAGAAACAAAAGAACAACAGTTACAAAAGGAATAAAGGGGTACAAAAGGAATACATCACAAAGGTAATCACAGGTCAGAAAAGTAATGATAGGCCAGAAAAGCAATGATAGCTCACAAAAGTAATCACGGGCCTGAAAAGTAATCCCAGGTCAGAAAAGCAATGACAGTAGAGAAAGACATTGATTGAGAGAAATTTGATAAGCATTCATTAAGCATGGATGGATCATTGCCATGACTTCATTTGCATGATTGGATTTCAAAAGGAAACAATGATTACAAATGGAAAAAGTGGTTAAATTGACTCTCAACTGCAAGTAATTACTGTGGTCATTCAATTTATTTATTTTGATTTAATGTATTTTATTTTGATTTATTGAATTTTATTTTATTTCATTGTTTTTCATTTCAATTTATTTTATTTTAAAACATTTTATATTCATTTATTATATTTTATTTGAATTATTCTGATTTTTTTGAGGCCGATCAGAGGGGGACGGAGGAAGAAGGAAACAGTACACACAGCAGCTGGACAAAGAGAGAAGAAAACAGTACACACACTCACTGAAGAAAGGGTACACACACCACCTGGAGGAAAGAGAGGGCTGGTCAGAGGAGGATGGTGGAAGAAGGAAATGGTAGACATACTGTAGGAAAGAGAGAGTAGGCCAATCAGAGGAACACGCACTGGGTGGAGGAAAGAGAATGGAGGCCAATCAGGGCAGGATGAGGAGAGAAGGAAAGGGTACACAAACCACCTGGGAAGAGAGAGGGCCGATCAGAGCAGAATGGAGAGAGAAGGAAATAGTACACGCACTTGCTGGAGGAAAGAGAGAGGGGCCAATCAGAGCAGGACGGAGGGAGGAGGAAAGGGGACACACACCTCCTGGAGAAAAAGAGAGAGGAGGACGAAGGGAGAAGGAAATGGTACACACAGTGGCTAGAGGAAAGAGAGAGGAGGCCAATCAGAGGACGAAGAGAGAAGGAAACGGTACACACCTCCTGGAGGAAAGAGAGAGAACGAAGGGAGAAGGAAACAGTACATGCACCAGCTGGAGGAAAGAGAGAGGAGGCCAATTAGAGGAGGACAAAGAGAGAAGGAAATGGTACATGCACCTCCTGGAGGAAAGAGAGAGGAGGCCGATCAGAGGAGGACAAAGGGAGAAATAAATGGTACACCCACTGGCTGGAGGAAAGAGAGGAGGACAATCAGAGGAGGACAAAGGGAGAAAGAAACAGTACACACACCGGCTGGAGGAAAGAGAGGAGGCCAATTAGAGGAGGACAAAGAGAGAAGGAAATGGTACAGACACCTCTTGGAGGAAAGAGAGAGGAGGACAAAGGGAGGAGGAAATGGTACATGCACCGGCTGGAGGAAAGAGAGAGGAGGACAGGGGGAGAAGGAGCAGTACACACACTGGCTGGAGGAAAGAGGGGGGGCTGATCAGAAGAGAGAGGGAGAGAGAGGGAAATGGAATGTGCACTGGCTGGAGGAAAGAGAGAGGAGGCAAATCAGCGCAGGACAGAGGAAGAAGGAAATGGTAGATACACCGGCTGGAGGAAAGAGAGGGGGACAATCAGAGGAGGACAAAGAGAGGGGAAAGGGAGTGCACACTGGCTCGAGGAAAGAGAAGGGGACAATCAGAGGAGGACAGAGAGAGGGGAAAGGGAATGCGCACCAGCTGGAAGAAAGAGAGGGGGCCAATCAGAAGAGGACAGAGAGAGAGGGAAATGGAATGCACACTGGCTGGAGGAAAGGAGGTTGTCTGTAATCATTATAATATCAAATGTTTACTAATAAAAGCAAAATTGCTACAAAAATCCATCTTTAAATAGTGACATATCCTCTGAGAGTATTATATTGTTAACCACCAATCATTAGAAACAATTATTCATATTACATCTTAAATAATTCAGAGTCAATTAATAGAACCTGTTGTATATAGTTTTCCAATTTATGTAAATACTTGCTAATACTTTTGTTGTTGATTTGTTTTTTAAAAACTAAACTGTAGTTATTTCCTAGTAAAATATGTGAGATGTCATTGGAAATTTTTCATTCTATAGCCTTCTTTATTAAGTGAAACCACCTATATATTCTGGGTATGTTGAATCAAGTAGAAATCTGTTCAGATTGACAGATCCATTCCGAAGTAATACATATGTATTTAGAGGTGCCAATGATATACATATGCATGGAATGGACTATCTAAAGGTATCCATTTTTTAAAAGTATTAGTGTTTCAAACTACTAATTTTTTTCATTGTCTACTTGTGTCCGGAAAGATTCTTTAGTTTGTAATGTATGAGAGAGTTTAAAACTTTCAAAAAGTTTTAAAAACCAAATTATGTTTGAATCACATCCCAGATGTTTAAATGACCTTTAGAGTTATATTAGAATTTGGTATACTTAATAGTTTTCAGATATCCTCCAAAGAGAGAGGAGGCAAATCAGTGCAGGACAGAGGAAGAAGGAAATGGTAGACACACCGGCTGGAGGAAACAGAGAGGGTCCTGATGAGAGGAGGACGGAGAGAGAAGGAAACGGTACACGCACCTGGAGGAAAGAGAGGAGGATGATCAGAGGACAAAGAAAGAGGAAATGGTACATGCACTGGCTGGACAAAAGAGAGAAGAGCTCAATCAGAGGAGGTCAGAGAGAGAAGGAAACAGTACACACACTCGCTGGAGGAAAGAGAGAGAGGCGGATTAGCGCAGGATGGAGGGAGAAGGAAAGAGTACACATATCACCTAGGGGAAAGAGAGAGGTGCGCCGTGAATGGGAGTGGGTGCGCAGTGGATGGGTGCGGTGGATGGGTACGTGGTGGATGGGTGCGGTGGATGGGTGCACAGTGGATGGGTGCACGGTGGATGGGTGCACAGTGGATGGGTGCGTCGTGGATGTGTGCATCGTGGATGGGTGCGCGGTGGATGGGTGCGTCATGGATGGGTGTGCAGTGGGTGGGTGCGTCGTGGATGGATGCGTGGTGGATGGGTGCATCGTGGATGGGTGCATTGTGGATGGGTGCATCATGGATGGGTGCATCGTGGATGGGTGCATCGTGGATGTGTGTTGTGGATGGGTGCGTGGTGGATGGGTGCGCAGTGGATGGGTGCATGGTGGGGTGTGCAGTGGGGTGCGCGGTGGATGGGGTGTGGGTGTGCTGTGGATGGGAGTGGGTGTGCCGTAGATGTGCCGTGCCTGTACTCCCTTGCTTATGTACAATTTTGACTAATCCGCCCACATGGAACCACCAAGCAACTTTACTATACATATATGGATGATGATGATATATTTCACCTTGATAATGCATGATTATTTCACATCACATTTTGTCATTGTTGGAGTTTAAAATGTCATGTGAATATCACGTGATCTCTCACACGTTGTTTGATTGGACAAATATATTTGCCCAGATTCTTTAGTGATCGTAGGTCTCACCCAGTGTCACTATGTGACAATCTCCCCTTATTGTTCACTGGCATCTTTTCCTTCTCTTCATCTCTGTTCCTTCATCTCCCATCTCACAGGATGCTTACAGCATCTTCAACAGTACCTTTTATTTGTTGAACCTCTGAACTCGAAGGAGCAGGATGACCGGCGGGCCACTTCATTGGCCACACGATATTTATGATATGGCACATTCGGCCACTGCTGGCTTCGATGGGTAGCCCATTTACTTGCAGAAGTAACAGCAACCGGCAGCGCTCCAAGCTCTTTTTGCCATGCCCGCCCAGCTAGTGATCCAAGAACTCAGCTTCACTCGACTTTATGCTGGTGTGCACCAGCATTCGCGCCGCTTCAAGCCTACACGCCACCACACCCACTCCCTCAGTGCTG
>WHVD01000259.1:0-87601 GCA_015178975.1 Hysterangium stoloniferum
GGGTGAGAAAGTTTTGTGGTTGAAAAGTAAACTAAATTTTTGTGGTCTGTAATAACATCTACCGGGTGGGCCGAGCCCTCCAAATAATGTCGCCATGTCTTGAAAGCTTCAAAGATTGCGAGTAATTCCTTATCGTGAACGTCGTAGTTGAGTTCGGGCGCCGAAAATGTGCGAGACAGAAAAGCTACTGGGTGTACTTCACCATCGGTGTCCAGAATGGACAATATCGCGGCAAGCGCATAGTCCGAAGCATCAGTTTCCACGATGAGTTGAACGTCGGGTTTCCAGTGCGACAAAAAGGGGCGGATGTAAACGCACTTTTCAATTCCTGGAATGCCGATCGGCATTCTTCGGAGAAATTCCACGGGGTGTCTTTGCGAGTAAGACGAGTGAGCGGAACGGTAATTTTTGAGTAATTGTGAATGAAACGGCGATAAAAATTGGCGAAGCCTAAAAAGGATTGAATATCTTTAACCTTTCGGGGTTCCGGCCAATCTTGAATGACTTGAATTTTAGCGTCGTCCATGCGGAGACCATCAGGTCCCATCATGAAGCCTAAGTATTCAACCGTGTCGACATCAAAAGAACATTTTTTACCATTCGCAAAAGACCATGTTTTCGGAGTCTTCGGAGGACTTCACGGACGTGTTCATCATGAAGTGTAGGGTCTTCGGAGAAGATGAGGATGTCGTCTAGGTACACAATGACAAAGACGTCAAGGAGGTCGGAAAAGACGTCGTTGATAAAACGTTGAAAGACCGACGGAGCGTTGGTGAGGCCGAAAGGCATCACTAACCATTCAAAGGAACCATAGCGAGTGCGAAAAGCTGTTTTCCATTCGTCACCTTCGGCGATCCGAACCAAATGATAGGCGTGTTTGAGATCTATCTTTGTATAAATTCGGGCCTTCCGAGGGGCGTCGAGTAAATCGGAGATTAATGGTAATGGGTACTTGTCTTTTCGAGTAATCGCGTTTAGTCCTCGAAAGTCAACGCAAAGTCGAAGGGAACCGTCTTTTTTCCGAACGAATAGGACAGGGGCTCCATAGGGAGACTTTGAGGGTCGGATAAAACCTATAGCCAAATGTTCATCCAAGAAATCTCGGATAGCCGATAATTCGGACTGCGAGAGAGGATAAACTGGGCCTAGGGGCGGATGTGAACCATCTTCAATATCAATTTTCAAATCGTAAGGCCTGTGAGGGGCGAGTCGATCGGCTTTTTGTTTACTGAAGACATCTGCGAATTCATGGTATTTTTTAGGAACACCTTCTAAATCTGCGATCGGTTCGGTCACCGGGGATGCGAAGCGACCGGTGACTTCGTCAACTTTAAGATTGACTGTAAATGCTCGGGAGCCGTCCAGCTTGATGGCTCTCATAAAAGCTGCGGCGTTTATTAGAGAGACGGGCGGCGGAGAGCTCAGATTTGCCACGGGGGCCGGAGGTGCTGTAGAGGCCATATTTGCTGAAACAGGCGGAAAGGGACCAGTCGTATCGGGTGCCGACGGGGTTCGGAAATGGATACTGCCCAATACCCAATCAATCAACGGATTATAGCGGGTGAGCCAGTTATGTCCTAGAACCACGGAGCAGCTCGAGTCCAACTGTGTTACAAAAAACGTAACTGTCTGAAAGGTTCCACACGGGAACCGAAGTCGGAGTTCGCAGGCTTGCGAGATTACGGAGTTTGAGGTACCATCAAAAAGTCGGAGCGGAATCGGATCTATTGCATAGGTTTTCAACTGATTTTTTCTGGAAAAACTTGTATCTATAAAACAATGGGTTGAACCTGAATCTATGAGAGCTCGAAAAGTGAAACTCCCGAGAGGTTCCGAAGTAAGATTTATGAACAAAGAATTAGGATCATACAATGCGGATGCGTTAAGATGACAATTTTCCGGTGTGCGAGGAGATTCAACGCAACTCTCCAACCGCACGGAATCCAGAGAGTTGCTTAATCTTTTTTCGACTCGGCAGCCGGCTTGGCCGGTTGTGAGGTCGTGGCCGTGTTGGCCGATCGGGCTTTTGTGGCTTTTGGGCATGCAGCGACTCGGTGTCCGGGATCTGCACACAACAAACAAAGGTTGTTGTCCATTCGGCGTTGCTTTTCCTGTGGTAGGAGCTTGCCATCGGAGCCGAGTTTGCCAGTTAGGTCGGGTTTGTCTTTGTCTTGAGACTTATTCGACTGTTTGCCCTTGCCTTTTTTGTCGTTAGACCCTTTGTTTTCGGACTTCTTATCGGAAGTCGAGTTGCCAGTTATATTGGTGTTTTGGTTACCAGACTTGTTGGCATTTTTGTTGTCCGATGATTTTTTGTCCGACGGGTTTTCGCGACTGATTTCCGAACGTCGTTCCCAGTATCGAGCGTCTGCGTTTTGGGCTTTCAGGCGCATGAGAGGGAGGGTTTTCGGCTTGCCGGTCTCTCCTTTGGAGACTTCGTCTTTGAGGCGAGACGGAAGGCCGGAGTAAAACTGGTAACGGAGGGCCGAATCGCCCCAGTCGCAACGCGCGGCGAGGTTGTTGAACTGGACGATATAATCGGTGATGCGCTGAGTGTCTTTCATTTTGAGATTAGAAAGCGCGGTTTCGGCATCGCCGGTTTGGTCGTAGGGGCCGAAGTTGGTTTCGAGTTCCTCGACAAAGGCATCCCAATCGTGGAGCCAATCGGGGTCTTCAGAGGTGAGGCCAGAAAATGCGGGTTCAAACCAGGCTGCTGCGGAATCCTTAAGGTATGAGAGTGCGAAGTTTACCTTTCGGTCATCCGTTGCGAATGCAGCCGGGCGGTCCCGAAAGTTGAATCGACATTGCATAAGGAATGTCGGCAATTTCTTCGGGTTTGAGCCAGTAAATGGCTCGGGTTTGTTGACTCGGGTTTGCCCAGGTTCCTTTTCCTTGATATTGCTTTTAAGGAATTCATTAAGGGATCCTAGTGTACCTGAAAACAATTCCCATGTTTCTTCAGGGTCGAGAGCCGGTTTCTTCTTTGCAGACTTCTTGGAGCCACTAGCCTGAGGTTGGTCGCCATCCTCGGGTTCGTGTTCCGAAACTGGTTGATTGTTAATCTCCTCAGTTGCTTCGGGATCGGTTGCTTCAGTTACTTCTTCAGCATCGCCGGTAATCTCCACAAAGCGAGATTCTTCGGAGGTTTCTGGTAGCGGAGTTTTCTGAGTAGCTCGGGCTGTATACAGAAAAGGAGACTTGAGAGTGGAAGATTCTGCTTCGCCGCTAGGCTTGGCATTTTTCCTCGGAGGCATGTTTAGACGGAAAATGCGAGTGTGAAATCAGAATATACTGTTAAGAACTAGAAACTGACTAATGTCGGTGGCCGACAGGGACCGATCGGAAGGACTTGGCTTCAGCTTATGGGCTGCGCCCTCGCAAATATCCGCAGGATGTCCTTAAATTTCGGGCGGGCGAAGACTAGTCCTAGTGAGTACCTTTCGGCGTGATACCGATCGGAATCGAAGGACAAGTCAAGCGTCGGGCCAAGGGGTCGGGGCCGGGAGTGGCAAGCGCACGCGAAGGCGGATGGGGGAAGTCTTAGTATGAGACTGATACAGGTGTATGAGGGTATTCTGAGTCGATATTCTGATTGTCCAGTAACTACAATTACAGCGGGTTCATATACAAGTAACAGGCGTCTGGAAAATACTAATGGGGAGAAGGGCAGAACACGGTATTAACAATAAGCTTGACTAGGAACGGGAAGTTTATGATTAGTTCGGAGGCCGATGATAACCGAGAGCGGAATTACGATAAAAGGAAATGGTTCGAGGACTACAAATATAGATAGACATATGCGAAACATAAGATTGAACGGATCAACATAATAAAGGGGACGTATCAAAAGTTTGACCAGACAATACGAGTTATTTGACGTGGGCGTAAATGGAGTTTGATCTTCGCGAAACATTCGTCAGCTTCGGGGCCGATGGCTTTCCGAGGGGACGACTTGAAACGTTGACAAATGGCGATAACCTCGGGGCCGATAGGGTTGCGACACGGTCGTAACACTTAACCCCTATTGACCTTTCTAAACTATTGATGTTTGATACATGTAGTTAGGATAGCTACATATTTATAAATGAACAGTCAATACTCAAGGTGTATATCTTTTCTTAGCTAAATTAGTTTAAGACAATTGTAACTGTGCATGTACAGTTATGTGCAGCCACACTATATTCTGATTATGTGCAGTTGTGCAGCATCATTTTATGTATATAAACAGCAGAGCTGAATTATTGTTATGACCTGTTCCCAGGTACTTCAATCTTCTGTAATTATCTGTAACCTTCTGACCTGATTTCCATCCACAGAACATTTCTAGTTCCCATACTTCTGAACCTGATCCTTGTTCTGCATTTGGTAACTTGTCTGCTGACAAGTATTCATTTGTTTGCTTGTTGTATTCCTGTTTCAGAATACTCACCCTAATCTGTCTTATTGTGATCCTATTTTGTAGTATAATAATGAAAGAATCTATATATTAGTTTCCATGTATTTGTACTCTACCTTAGATCTGATATTGACTTAGTTTCTTATTCCTTCCTTCTTTCTGTATGCTCAATATTCAGAACTCTTTGGAACTCTAAATATCTATAATCTTCCAGTGTAAACCTCTCCTCTGAAATTAAGGACATTCCAAGTGTTTGCATAGGGGTACAGCACATAAGCTGAATCCAACATGCTGACCCTATCTAGAAGTTTCTGAGTTCCTGGTTATTTCCTGATAGTTCTGGAATAAGTTCCTGACTGTTACGACCCGTTCCCAGATGTTTCAATATCCGACTTCCGATCTCCGACTATGGAACATCATAGTTACCGTATCTTCCACATTCTTCCCTTGTTCCGCATTTGGTAATTTGTCCGTTGACAAGTATTCACTTGTTTGTTTATTATATTCCCATTTCGGAATATTGTCTCCCTGATATGTCTTATTGTATTTCCATTTTAAGATTATTTCCATTTCCGTCTTATTATGGTCTTAGTTTGTAGTACAATAACGAGAAGACTTATATTAGTTTCCGCGAATTTGTACTTTACCTTAGATCTGATATCAACTTAGATCTGATATCAACTTAGTTTCTTATTCCTTCTCCCGTCTTTCTGTACACTCGATATTCGGAACTCTTCAGAACTCTGAATATCCATATCTTCCATTGTAAGTCTCACTTCTGAAATTAAGGACTTTGAGCGTTTGCGTAGAGGCACAGCATATAAGCTGAAGCCAACATCCTGACCCTATCCAATAGTTCCCGATTTCCCGGTGACTTTCCGATAGTTCTGGAATAAGTTCCCAACATGGCACTTAACACTGACATAGCACTTAACAATTATGAAATATAAGCCTTTTGAACCACCTTACATAAGCTACATAGTATCATCCCATCTGCATTCATGCATCTTATTCCACATGTTCCAGGTTTACAGAATCCTTGCCATTAATGTGACTTACCTTAGTTACACAATCCATGTTAGAATATAGGGCTGTGCAAGCATGCATAAGGTGCCACACCGGCAATTTACCACCCTATTGTTCTTTTGAGTTTGGCTAAACCCTGTGTTGCCATACATCTATTGTTCTCAAGGCATATATAGCTAGTATAGATTTCTTGTACTTATGCTATCTGTTTGCCTCCTACGAGACACAGAGGGTCAAACAGAAATTATATTCATTATTGCTTGAGATTCACAAGCTTTAAGATCTTATTTCAACAATCCAAATTCAAGCTATTCATTCCCTTTTCCATATTCTATTCTACCTTTAAATACTCACAAATAAGAACCCTAAATTAATAGACTACTGACACAGTCAGCCCTTTCATATATCATAGTTGTTGTCTTTAAGTTGCTGCTAAGTACTTAAGGATTCTCAATGAAAGTGATACATCACAGGTTGGGGTGGGGGTGGATCAAGTCTATCAAGTGAGAACTGTGCATCCATAGCCCTAGTTTGTTGTAGCCTAGTACCTGTTAGGTATTGTTTTCAGACCTCCTACATGTGATCTCCATTGTAACTCACTTGTGTCTTGCTTCCAAGTTGGCCACATGTTGTGCATCAGTGTCTTATCTCCACCTCATGTATTACTTTTCACCAACCATCTTCACTTCTTGGATATCCATTTTTACACCTTTCCCTGTTCCCATTTCAGATTTCAGTTCCTTTCATGATTCCTTTGCTCCATCTATGATTATTTATTCTACTTGTAACTTGTTTGCTCCAGTTTAGTATTTTACCTTGCCCTTTATTAGTACAAAAGATATGTCCTGTATATAACTTCTCTTCAGTTTAAATATTAACTTAGAATCCCCCCTACAGTACTTCTCTCACATACATATGTATGAAGGTACTGACAAGGAAACTTCCTGGATGTTGGCTTTGGAACTTGGACATGCTATGAAAACTGTACTTGACTTGCATGATGCCTACCCTAGTAAACCTGGACCTTTATCATCACTCTAGCTTCCATCTTTCTGACATTCCATTTTCCAACTTTCCAACTTTCTGACTTTTCTGACTTTTCTGACATCTGTCTATCCTTACTTTCTTTTCACAGAATCTTAACAAGTTCTCACTGAAAATCTTTGCAAGTAAAATTTATTAAAATCATTCTACCTTTTCCTTCAAAGTTTCTGCTTCTCCAAATTTTGGCTCCTCCACATCATCTTCCAGTTCCCTCTCACCTTCCATGGTTTCCTTGACTTCTGTGATGTATTAGTCTTATTTTAATACTATCTTCTGAAAAAGGAGTCCAATGCTCTATCAAAATATGCAAATACTCAATTCACTGCAAGGTAAAATAATTTAAGTGTGTATTTGATATTAATCAGTGGCAGCCTGAATAGACTTAGAACCCCTGAAGTCAAGAGTTTACGCACCCAACTTCACAAAGAAGGTTTTGAGAGCTGCTTTTGCAAGCTGTTCTTTTTCTGTGAAAACAACTACTAAAATATGAATAACAATTCACTGATTCTGAAACTAGATTCAACTTCGATTCTAGCTAGTTTATATATATTTTATACTATTTATCAATCAGTAAAAATATTTATAAACAGGTCAAAAGATTAGATATAGAATAAAACACTATTTGGCTAATATATGCTTTATTTCTTCTAACCTACAGGGTCTACTGTGATACTAACTTATCAGGATCTTAATGTAGTCTTAAGGATCTTGCAAGGATATTCTCAGTATTTATTTATACTCAAACACTTAAGATGTTTTGTGAATATGCTTTACTGATTCACAATAAATGAGCAAATGGAACAGGATTATTTGTAATGTAATAAACAGTCAAATTACTCAACTAGAAGTGACTGAAGTCTTAGACTACAAATAACAAGCAATGGAACAGGGATTATTTGTAATGTAATAAACAGTCAAATTACTCAACTAGAGGTGACTGAAGTCTTAGACTACAAATAACAATGCAAAGAAAACTAATAATCAGTACTCAATTAAGAGGTGACTGGAACATTAATTTTATTGTCCAATGGTGTTATCGTACATTTAGTATATTCTACCTGCACCAGGGATTTGGGAATGTCTACATTGTTTATGTAGACTTCCTAAACTCCCTAGACTCCCTAAATCTATAGTGAGCTTTTATATCAACCAGTAAATAGGGATCGCAAGAAAGTAGTCTGTCTAGCCGTCAAGCCGAGCTAGGGAGCCCTCCTAGATGGCTCTAGGCAATATATATGGCATACTAACTGATCTTCCTGATGTGGCAGCAAATGGCCATGCAGATAGTTTTCTTATGCTCGGAAAATCAAGACACGGACAATTGAAAATCGTATGAATCAGCTCTTGCCAATGGTATCAACGCTTCTACATACATACTATAGATTACATTATCGTACACATGTAAGAGGGGATGACAACAAGGGACAAAAAGTGGTTGTCATAATGTTGGAAGTTCCGCTAATACCTCGGTAGCTAGGCGACATTGTTGGTGCAACCTTCTGATATCCCGCATTGCAGGTCGTTTCTTAGAGTCCAAGTCCCAGCATCGTCTGCAGATCAACCATAGCTCCTCTGTCAAACCAGGTGCAGTAGATGCAGCGGGACGTTTTGGTATCTGTCCATTCATGATTTGGGGCACTACGGCAGGATCGAGGGAGATTTCTGAATATGGCCGCTTCTCAGTAAGTATTTCCTGTAAAATCTCTGAATTTGTCTAGAGGCAAGCTTAAGTTTTGATGTACATACAATTACCGTCATTCCAAACGCCCAGACATCACTTTGTTCGTTGACTTTTTCATTCTCAAGCAGCTCTCGAGACATCCAGCGCAATGATCCAGTCGTACTCGACGATGTCGTAATTCCTACTGTGTCTCCCAAGATCCTAGATAGCCCAAAATCAGTTAAGCAGGGAATTCCTTGATCAGAAATCAGAACGTTTCCCTGTCAGACAAAATCAAGGAAATCGAAAAGTCAGGATGAAGTTCAGATTCTATTTGAACACATACCCCACGGACATCTCCATGGATGATGGATGGTTCATGATCATGTAAAAATGCAAGTCCGTCCGCAATCCCAAGAATCTGCAAGGGTGGATGCGTCAAAACCAAGCGTTCGGTTATGCATAGCTCGTTGACACACCAAAGGGAGCCGATCTACAGTTGGCCAACGCCCGATATAGAACATCACCGTACCATTCGACATCCACGGGGATAATAAAGCTGGTAGCTCATGCTGAGATTCTGGACTGAAATCGTATGAATAACCAAGGCATCGGAGTATATTGGGATGGATCATAGATGACCAAACGAGATATTCCCGCCACGCTCGCTAGCAGGGTACAGAAAATAAGTTCGCGTATGTTTAAAGAAACAGAGGCTTTGACCTTCAATAATTTTGCCCTCATAATTGGCATACCCATACTGCTAAATCCTCTCATTGTCTTGATGGCAATTTTTTTACCGTCTAATGTACCACTCCATATGTCCGCGAAGCCCCCGCATGCTTCGATATATTTGCTACGATGTTTTATTTTACCATCAAGGCAAAGAGGGGATGTTCTCGTGAATGAATCCGGAGGTGATGATTGCGCATGGGCGGGCACTGGCTCAGGGCGATTGCCTAGGTAGGACGAAGCCGTATAATTAATCCAATTATTCTGCGGGGGCAATGGCAACGGTCGGCGTTTGCGCCTTAGTAACTGTGGTGGAATACTTGTCGCAACAGGGTTGCCCAAGTTTAAGGTTGTTACTATAATTTAGCGTTGGGGTGTCTAAATAAATGATGATGCGCCAGGAAAAGTAGGTCGATTCGACTTACCTCGATTGCCTACAGGGGGCGTTGGTAAAGGCGGGCGGATCCTCGATGCGGAACGCGTGAGCGTCTCAGATGAAGCTTTGTCCCCCGAAGTGCCAAAGCCGGAATCTGTGGCTCCAGAAGAAGTCTGCTTATTAATTTTAGGAACGGAAGGTAGCGGTCGCATTCCCTTCCGGGGAAGGTGAAGGGGGTGGGTGGGAAGTTGGGTATCCCCAAGAATATGACTATCTTCCTCATCTCGACGGTTGTACGAAGGCGGGTTGGTCTCTATAGAGGATTGATAGGTATGGCTACTTTCGCTCCCACTGGCATGATTGCTTATGATTTCATCCTGAACATCGGACTCCCATCGGCGGTATCCGAAAAATGTCAATTCAGGATATCTTTCATGTAAGCCGCGGACAATTCCATTTGCTACATCCTGAAGGCCCCGGTCTGTTAATAGAGCAATCGCACCACTACATTCACGAAGGCAGTCATCATAATGACCCATTAAGATGTCGTTGTGCTGTGCATTTCGACTACCTGCAAGCTCAACACATATCGCTATTGCTAATGCTGTCAGTTGTAGGGTTGAGAAACTCTCCAGGGTGTCCACTATCTCCGCTACCGGCGGGGAATCCTTTTCAAATTCGAGGAGTTGTCCGAGTAATATTGGAAGATCCGGAATAATCGCCTCTGATAGAAAAAAGTCGGTTTCACAGCATATTATCAAAACATGTAACACCCATGGCACCGAAACAGACTCGCCGCCCGGCAAGGGAGGTGATGGGAGCGACAGCTCCATTTCACAGTTTGGTTTACCTGGTGATAAGGTCTTGAGCAGAGATCACTTAAGACATCCAGAGAAACCTTTGACCAAAATAAGCGCCATGTAAGCTCTGGGAGGCTGTAGCTTCATGGGAATCGAACTTTTCCGTGACAGGATTGGTTAATTTAAGAGGAGTTGCAAGACATTGATTGGAAATCAAAGAAATCGTTGACGAGCCGATCTCGATTCTGGACCAATAGAACACTGAAAGCCGGACACCTAGGAACGATGAATCCTATAGTAAACCTACTCGGCCCGCTTCTAATATTAGTAAACTTACCCTCTATAGTTAAAGAGAAACAATGAGCGTTATAAAAGGGTCACCACCGGCAATTCTCTGTCCTCTGTGAAAAATGATTTGCTGCTGCTGCTACCGAGGTTGTGTCGGAAGGGCACTGAAGCTTGTGGGTACTTCAGCTCGAGCATATTAAAGGATGACAGAATGTTCCTGGTAGTAGTAGTGTACATAATCGAAAACATTATTCTTCCCAGAGTCCAACGAGTTGTGAAAGAATTGATAAGGTACGATTAACATGTCATCAAAGTTGCTAAGAGGTCACCGACTCCTCGCATACTGAATCATCAATGTCCAAGATTGATGTGCAAAAGGGAGGTGCCTGCCTCGAAGCATCGAGCCCGAAAAATCGATACGGCGAATCCAACTCAGTTGACTCTGTCACTCATGAGATACCATTGTCCACAGTCAATTCATCATAAACGCTCGATCAAACGAAGAATGTCCTTCATGGGAAGCCGTTCGTTGGGATTTTCTTTCCAGCATCCTTCACACAGATCCCAGAGGTCGTCTGTGAGAGCAACGGCACGGGATGCAGGTGGTCTTGCGGGTTTTTGACATTTAATAATCTGTATAACGACAGCAGCATTATTGATGCCAACATAAGGTAAGTTTCCAGACATAATCTCCTGGGGAAACATTCAGACAAATGGCTCACTCCGGCAGCTCACACACTTACCAGGACGGTCATCCCAAATCCCCATATGTCGCTCTGTTCATTGATTTCCGACCCCTGCAATGTTTCAGGAGACATCCATCTCGTTGAGCCGCCAATTCCGGGAGATGTGTTCAGGCCGAAGTTGTCCCCTCTAGAAAGCCCAAAGTCGGCCAAGCGGGCAACCCCCGTATCTGATACCAGAACATTTTCCTAAAGAGATATTCATATAACGCAGAAATCAATAAAAAAGAGACGCAACACACCGCTCGAATATCCCCGTGGGTGATCTTACGAGAATGTAAGAATGCTACTCCTTCGGCAAGTCCACTAATCTGGACCCGGGATAGCCAATTAACAGTTAATACGTGGTATATTCGGCGACTTCACTAACCAATGGCAGTCGGTTTACAGTCGAATTGTTGAAAATGTAGCGAGCAGCATTTCCGTTAGACATCCACGGAGAGATCAAAGCGGGGAGTTTATATCGCGAGTTAGCACAAAAATCGTAAGTGTAGCCTAGACAGGGCAATATATTGGGATGAACCAGATCGGACCAGATGACATACTCGCGCCACAATCGCTACGATTGAATGTAAGCGGTACTAAAACATCGAGTCGTTGCTAATCTATGACTCACTCTCATCAGCTTCGTTTCTTCACAGGGCGAATAATGGGCTTCATAACACCGAACCTCTTTTATTGCCACTGCCTTGTCCCCCATTGAACCGTTCCATATGTCTCCATATCCGCCGGATGTTATTGGCCATGGATTACTTCTCTCTATTAGACCATCAAGGCAACATAGTGAATCTTTCGGGAAAAAGTCTACAAGAGACACATGATCAATCTTTTGCTGTGTGAACAAGACGTGATGACCATTTCTCACCCGCAGATCCAGGCGGCTCGGTGTTTGCTCGCTTATCCTGAACTAAGCCAGGCTCCATAAAGCTGGGGGGGTCCTCCAGCGATAGAGGCGAAGAAATAAAACTGAGATTGTGTCGTGGGGGTTGCCCAGCCGAGTAATCAGCATCATTGGTGTCAAGGAGCGGTAAGAGAGTGTGTGATTTTGGTGTCCCAGAAATCGTGCCGCGGTCAACAGGCAATGGTGGCGAGGGCATCGAAATCGGCTGCAGTGGCGGGGACGTGAGCTGGGGTGTACAGAAGGTTCTTGGAACTATGCCAGAGGGGGGGTTAGCGGAGTGGGGCATTTGGGAAGGGAGATCTCCGGTCAACGGTATATGGCCCATAAGGGTCGACATCAAAGTAAAGAAGTTGAGCGGTGGGTTTGAGCCTGGATGCTCAGGTTCAGGAGAGGTCACGGGTGTTTGGAGTTGAAGTGTCGTGGAGCTCCTCGAAGGACGTGCCGCGCTAGTTGTATTACGGTTTTTTCTAGGCTGTACACGGGACTCGGGCTGAGATTCAGTTGAAACATTAGGAATAACGGTGGGGGAAACAACGGCGGGGGAAACAGCGGTGGGGGAGACAAGGCTTGATGGAAGGGGCACAGATTCCACACTGGGGTATCTGTGATATTTCAGCGGAAATAAAAGGTTGAATATGGTGGTCATAAATGGCAATAAAATTGAAACATACCCTTGTCGTGGCCTTTGAGCTGTATGTGCAGGGTTCCCAAGCACTGGAGGTCGCTTTGAACCATCTGCCACGTCGTTGACGTTTGGGATGCCATCGCCTACGAAAGAATCAGACTCGATGCCGATAATCCTCTGAGGAGCCGTTTCTGCTAATGAAGGAGGCTCTAAAGATTTATCGATATCTTCGACGGTGGCCGCACTGCGCTTGTGCAAGTCATGGTCAGAATGGCAAGTCACATCGCAGCGTCGCCGCTTGTTGAATTCAACTATAACCCCGTCCGCTAATTCCATGAAATCACTATCCTCAAGACTGGCTATCTTGGCGAGAACAGGATGGGTCTTTGGACACCAATAATCAAGATTTAAAATCATAAAATCGTCCTCGTGCGATCCTCGATTATGATAAGCAAATTCGAGATATACTGCTACACTCAATACAGTGAGCTGAGTAACTTCAAGTTTTTCAATAATCTCTGTAAGTTTCCCATTGGGAGGCGTCGGAGTAGATACTTTCCAGTTCGGAAATAACTGAGGCAGATATGGTCTGATCAAAGTGTCCTGGGGAGGTGAATAATCGGCGATGTCACGACAGATCTCTAAAATGTATTGACGTGCCGGCATATTGGACTATGGTCGTGTATCATACGGTGTATCGCTAGTATTTGGATGAGCTATCGACAATGATGGTATGAGCGGGAGTGTCGCCAAGCGTTTGTTCTATATTATAATAAAATTCTCAGTACTCTTCGAATTCTGCAAAGCACCGTCTTGCCTGCAGGAATCGTTTGAAGTTGATAGCGAAATGTCGTGATATCGTTAGTTGAAAACGTACCCACAAGAGGGCAGTAGAGAGTTAAAGAAGAAAGCAACCCCAAAAAAATAGAGAGTCCAAGCATTTCGAAAAATGCATGGCAGATCACGCATACACCACGCGTCTCTTGCAAGGTATAATTTCGGGGCCAAGTAGCATTGTGGCAATTCAATGTACTTACGTATGTTTCTGACGTTATAACTGTGACACCCGAGCGCCATAAAAGAGGGGATCGTGCCAAATCACTGGCGGTAATCGAAATATGTACGTAGACCGTTTATCAGTCTTCATCGGTACAAGATTTCACATATTCGAGGTGGCTATCCCCGATATGTGCTTAAGTTTGAACCGCCATGGGTACCAACCTTAATAGCGCTGGTTGATTTTCTTGACCAGGGAGCGCGGTTCAAGCATCTTTCCAAGTTTACGCTGAGGAGGGAGGGAGCCAGAGAGCACGTCCATATTAGATATACTTGTGTAGAACCAGCACGTGTGCGAGGTGACGACAACTACAGGAGGTCGGATTCATTATATATATATATTGGGAGAAGGGGTCGACATCTAAATGGCAAGGACAAACGAGAATTTAGTTCACATTAATGTTGTTCTTTAATCCAGACCGAAAATCGGGAATACAGACGCTTTAACCTCAAAATCAATAATAAGCCTTTATCCCGTTTATGCCAGTGGGTACCCACTATAACTTATATAATTAGTACGCAGGCGATGATAGAATGATCCCACGGGATGGAAGCAGCCCACATCAAAGTCATAGGTCGTCCTCATTGACCCCGATTCCGAGTAGACCACTTTCCACGTTGCCAAGTCAATCTTTTCACACTGATATCAGGTCGCATTCTATCTGTTATTGAATCGGCACAATAGACACGTGTTTCTCGATTATTTGCCGGAATTCTTGAGTAAGTGTAAGTAAATAAATATATCTAGCTGTCCTTTCTAAGGAATAGATTAATGTGCTAGCGTTTGTTTAAAGAATAAAGTGCGAATTTAAATGTTTATTTTGAATTCAATATTGCTGCTCATCGTCGTTGACGACGACAACGTGTGCATATAGATCATCAATATACCCACTGAATCGCTATTATAAAGTGCCATACTTCTGGCGGGGGGCAGCTATGCCGCATTGTCCTGACCTGTAACAAACAGTCCTCAAATAATAACAATAATCCCAAGCAACAAGTTTCCAACATTGTTCTGTCTATGGGAATCCAAGCTACAAGGGCGTACGATGCGGTTCTACAAGTCATTCGTCCCATGCCAAGCGTAAGACGACTAACATGCAATGCAGGCGTTGAAGCCTACCGACAAAGACCAGAGCAAAATGGGGCGGTGTTGAACTCCAGCCGTGAGATTGGAACCAAGTCATTTTTTTTCAGGCACCAGCCAATGATTCTCACGGAATATGAAGGGAACAGCAAGGCCAGGGCATGCATACTCGAACACCCCACAAAAATAATGATAGCGTCAATGATATAGATGTATATCAATTAATCCGTGTGGTAGGAATGAACACCTTTCTTCATATCTGTGTCAAACCTGACACCAACAAAATACAATAGTTGCAAATATATTACACAACATCTAGGAAGCTGGGGATTCAGTAAGCTGATGTGAAAATGGAGTCAATGGAGTAAAAGTGTCACAAACCAAGAGGTCATCCGTGAGCAAATTCGCGACGACGTGCGCTGAAACCCCGACTACAAGAAAAGCGCTGTTATAAATGGCCCAGTACAAAGTTGCAAGTCCTCCAGGAAAGTCGCAATCACTCATCTACGTCATTTGAATACATTTATGGAGCCCGATCGTTCCACATGATAGAAGAACAATATGCAAGGAACAAAGAACCACAAGGGAAGTCTCTTGAATCTCCGTCGAAATAGGAAGTACAACGTGGTGGCAAAGATCAGACGGAGACCTATCCTCGTAAACAATTCAAGCAGGTTTAATTGATCATTTGCCAAAGATAGTCATGAGCGACTCACCATAAGCGATAGTATCTACATGGACGTTCTCCTTTTGTTATCGACAGCGGGTTCAGGTTTGTCAGTGATGTAACAATACAAGATCTATGGACCGAAACTACAAGACTCCAGACAGAGAACAGCGAGCCAGCTGAAATAGCAATAGATATCGATTGCTGACTCGCCACGGGCTAACCTATGTTATTGATCTAGCCCAAAGGCTTTAATAGCATTCCCTGTGTCGTATAATCCACCAGGGGGTATTCCCATATGCGGCGACACGCTTGCCACTGTGGTTGACTACCCGTTTTGAAAGTGCCCAGGGTGATAGTAGACAATTGGAGAGGAACATTAGAGGGTTCTCTACCAGAACTGGCTCGTTCGGTGGAAAGGGAGAATCGCCTGACTGAGTGAAGACACTACTCGTCTAGTAGCGAGAGAATGGTGTGGCTTGACGCCCAGCCGACGTGAAAAATTGGGAGATTGAAGTGATTGCTGTGCTTTAGAATTATTCCAGAGGAACATGCTGTTGTGTGGGATAGAGAAAAGCGAGACATGCTGGATTTAGTACGAATCAAAAAAATCACCTGTGCTACAGTCCATACCAAACATGTTGAAGTCGTCGGTATTAGGTTAGCCGTACAAAATGTAGGAGGGTTTAAAATTTATGCTTTGTTCCTTTATAAAACCAAGGAAGCAGCAAGCCAGGCTTAGGTTCATTTCAACGTGTTCATTATCTGCAGGCAGCCGTCTCAACCAATTTATTGGACAACATGGAAGCTAGATACACTCGCCATGATGCAGCAACTACCGGGAGTAAGGCGGAACAACTGAGATAGATGCAAACATTAAGGATTGAATAGGCAGTAAAATCGGACCTCATAGCGGGAGTTTCATTACAAAACTTTATCGGGGTTCGTCGTTTGTGTGGAGGCTGTTTATTGCATACATAGTCAATAATATTAAAATGACCGCATGGGGTCTTGTGGTACGAAATTGATAGGTAAATACGTGGTACGTCGCAATAAAATGATCTCACAAACCTGGAAGCTGAACTGCCTGCCTCCAATCCGCACAGCCCTCTATATTATCCCAGACCGTTTGTCCCGACTCGAATAAATCAATTAATTCATCGCGCGACATGCCTGTCGCGACACGCAAACGATTATCCGTGATCTGCGCAAGCAATTTCCACGACTCGCCGTGGAACTCATATGGCGCACCGGACATGAGAGAATGGACAAGAACAATCTTCATCGATGGCATTGCCAAAAGAAGTTCTATGGCCTCAAGTAATGCATCGGTCGTGTCGGAATCTGTCCAAAATCCAAAGCAGATGTGGGACAATGGCATTGTGCTGCATAGTTCGAGATGTGATGGCGAGTATATATTGTCGATATACAGGTGAGTGGTATTCTCAAACAGTATTCTGCGGGGATTCAGCCACTGGCTGGGAGCGTTGAGAACCATGATATGCCGCGGTTGTGGCCATAAGGAAATTTCATCGACAGCGGGATCGTCAGCATCGAAAGGCGACCGAAAAAGCGGGCAGATAAGAAGATGCTGAACGTCACGGCAGATCGACAATGTCCAGTCGCAGTGGGTCATCGCATAACGGTGGATGGATAGGTGGGTAATGTATTTCGAGGGGTCATTCGGTCCACATTGGGCTGCCTCTACACCTTGGATGAAAGATATGATAGTCTCTCGCTTGTCTAGGGAAACATATTCGTATAAAATAGGTATGACCCAGTGGTGAACAAGCTTGGATACTAAAGCCAAGCCGGGGCCAGTTGACGTGTCTGACAACACGGCGATTTCAACAATCTCGCGTATAAGCTCCACGGGGAGTGACGTTGTAAACATGCTACGCATGGTCATATATGAAGTTGAATCGAAAATTTCGAAATCGCTACCACAATGGAGGCGGGCTGGATGCTGCATCAAAACGCCTGTAAAATCCGAATGAGCATCGCCGGGAAACTATGATCCAGAATTAATTATCGTGCATGTACGTGGTGCGGTGCAATTTATTTGAAACGATAGATAATGTTTTGAGAAAACTCTTGCTCAGACTGGAGTTATATGGCTTCTGCTATTACAGTAAGTAGTAGTCAAAAAGAGACCAAAGATACTGAATTCAAACTCCGCTTGCCACTCTTCTCACTGTCCACTTACGGTATTCATGGCCGAATCTATCAGTCTTGAAGAAACAAACAAAATCCGTATCTCGTTGGGTCTCAAGCCACTCACGGACGATGCAGAACCCGTTAATACCAAAGAACAAACAGCAGAGGATAATTATGCTAAGCGCAAAGACGATGAAACGAAGGAACGAGAACGAAAGTAAGTGGCTCTTATGGCTTTTAACCAGTTACTGATTGCCCGACCATATATAATGTTATATAGACGAGTCCAAGGCAACATTGCGAAGTAAGTGTCATTACTGTCTTTTGCGCATCTTCAACCTACTTCTACTTGTTTCCTTGCGTTCAGGCACCCGTTTGAGCAGGTTGCTCACCAAATGCTCTTTCTAGGATCAGAAATAGGCGTGAACTGAATGCGTCACTCATCGGAACTACCCTCGGCGAGGATGAAGAAGTCGATGACACCATGAAGTGGATAAAACAAAGTAAGAAGAAGGCCAAGGAGTTGGCGAAGAAACGTCAGGAAGAAATGGATGCTTTGGATAAAGCTATTCAAGAGGAATACACTGAAAGTACGTATCATTTATCAGACTATGTGGGACCGATGCCAAATTCATTTATTGCAGAGGATCTTGCTGGCTTGAAGGTTAACCATGACTTTGAGGCCTTGAATGAAGGCGAAGAGCGAATACTCACACTTAAAGACAGTCGTATCCTTGACGGCGAAGGTATGTATCAAGATTTTGTTTGTAGTACCTGCTGACCGTCCAATCTAGAGGATGAACTTCAGAACGTTGAGCTTGCTGAGGATGAGCGCACGAAAAAGAACAATGAGCTAAAGATCAAGAAGAGGGATTATACCGGGTATGATGACGACGAATTCGTCGCTGGGAATGAAGGAATGAAACGTGCTGTTTTAGCCAAATACGACGAGGATATCAATGGGACGCCCGAAATTGTAAGTGTAGCTTGTTATTTATCTCGCCTTCTCACCTGGTGATCTGTTATTTTAGGGTTTTCGATTGGGTGGGGCGGAGCCTAAGGTGTTGCGACCGACTCGACAGATGAAAGAAGAAGAAGCTGCTAGAGTCAATAAATCATTATTATCCATAGACTATTCAAGTGGGTTTTGTTTCTATACCATATGTCAGTGATTCTGGTTCTGATTGTTGGCACAGAGAACTTTGATATGGCAGATTACCAACAGGAGAGCGACGTTACTTTCAAGAAAAAGGTAAACTATCAAGCCTGCGTTTGTGTTTCAAATTCGTGATTTACCTTGCTTTTATTTGTAGGGCAAGAAGAAACGTCCTTCCCGACGTGTCGTTGAGGTTGACCCAGCTGATAATCTACCTCCCATCGACAACAAGATGGATGTAGATGAGAAGCCGACGACCCGTAGACGCGATCTTGAAGATAACTTAATAGATGATGATGACATCCAGGCTGCACTCGCTCGTCAGCGGCGATCTAAAATTAAGAAGGCAAAACCATTGGACCCTGAAGAGATTGCGCGAAAAAGTATGTGCTTTAATTTGAACTCAATGACAGATTAAAATTAACAGTCCTCAGTTTTGGAAGAACGCGCTAGAGAACAAGCGGACGATGCTGCCCGAATGGATGTAGAAGTCAAAGGGGAAGAAGCAGATCCTTCTAATCCGACCGGTGAAGTGGATGGCATTGAATTTGACGACACCTCTGAGTTTGTTCGTGCCATTCAGTACAACCCCGTGGTGATTAAGGAGGAGGAGAAACCTGCGCGACTACCTTCTGCTCGTGCGGAATCCAGGGTCGACCCAGATCGTACTCGCACTGATTCACCGATGGAAACGGATCAGGCAGTAGAAGAACTTGAGGCCGGGGAAGTGGCTGTCAAAGAGGAGGACGAAGAAGATGAGGCTATGCTAAACGCTATTGAGGCTGCCATCACTGCTACTGAAGCAGAAGAAATGGCAAATGGCGGCGAATCTATTGTGAGTATAGTTTATGTTTCATTTCATCACTGCTGACGACGTGTACTCGTCAGGTCGGAACTTCGTCCGAAGGGACATTTGCATCCGGTATGGCGTCGACTCTTACCATTCTACGCCAGCAAGGCATCCTTGCGGCGCCGTCTGCTGATCAAATGGAACGTGAACGCGTGCAGCGCCAGCGAGATCTTTGGCTGGCGGAACAACGGCGTCGCCTTGTTCAACGTGAAATAGATCGGTCCAGAGCGCGTGGATCAGGGAAGGACCAGGCGACGCGTGAATATGAGAACCGTATGCGAGAGCAACAAGAAGCCCGCGAAGGCCTCGACCATTTCAAAAACTACAAGCCTGATATCAACATCGTTTATCATGATGAGTTCGGACGAGAGTTAACGCCCAAGGAGGCTTGGAAGGCCTTGAGTCATCGTTTCCATGGCAAAGGTTCGGGTCGGGCGAAGACAGAGAAGCGTTTGAAAAGGATTGCGGAGGAGAAGAAAAAGGAAGCCATGGCGAGCGGGGATACACCCTTGAGTATGAATAGAGCATTCCAATTCCGTCAAGAGAAAGCAGGTCAGGCACACATGGTACTCTCGGTTGGCAACAGAGGGTGGGTGTTCTTTACCATTTTTTATATCTTACGCCTTTATATCTTATATAATTATAGTGCCGTACCCCAGATCAGTGAATTTCTCGACTCACAGCCGCTCACGAAGGGAGCGAAGTCAGAGAAGAAGGGGAAGAAGAAGAAGGAAGACAAGACCGCGGCCCCTCAGGTTGTCGACATGACCGGCTTTACTGCTATGCCTGCCGCAATTATGCCTGCCTCAGCATCAGCATCAGCGTCCCCTGTACCAGCTCCGACCACAAGCGTAGGTTCCCCTGCCCCTAAGCCAGGCTTCTCGAGGATTGTCAGCGAGTCATCGCCTGCTCCAGGCTCGATATCAGGCACGCCTGTACCCGCCAACGGCGAACGGACAAAGGTAGCGTTCGGGTTTGGCACGAAACGTAAGGCAGGAGAAGATCCATCGGGAACACCTCCGACCAAGAAACGATAGAATTTGCGGCAGTAGAATTCAGGTCATGTATCAACGAATGCTGTATCAAATTGACGTTCGCGCTATTGCGAAAATATAATATAGACCATCAGTGAAGATTGAGCTTGAGCTGCTTGGAAATAACATGTATTAGCTACAATCTATGCTTCACGAACCGTCTGCTCCATTCAATACAACGGATAGCGTACTTTCTAGGGGCGTCACCATTTGGGTGTAATCTGGGTAGACTCGCTACTGTTTCATGAAGGATCAGTACTATAAACATACATCCCACGTTTAATTAAACCCATTTATGTAGGTTTTCGATTTATGGGGAGGTCTAAACAGTCGCGATGGGAAGCCTGGAGCCTGGCGACAAAAAATCATGCTACAGCGCCAACTCCCAGGACTCACTCAGTATCCCAAACACATCAGCTTCACTCAAGTTATGATACATATAATTAAAGTCGATAAGGATTGTTGTATTCGTTTTAACTGTTCTGAATGCAAGGATAAGATCGAGCTTGGCACAATCTCGTGTGGCCGTATTCCGGTTCACATTTATGTAAGTAATAACATAAAACAATTTTCGATACATAATTTAACTTCATGAAAACATATTGAACTTGATGCGTAAGTGTAATATGAGCGGAGGGAGGATCCGGATAAGTATGCGAGAGAGGAGTGATCTTTTGTAATATACAGTGGGCAGGCTTATATGTTTCTGTCCGACATCCCCGAGTTTGATGAGTGATATAGATACCAGCAATACACACTTATTCGACTTGCGGTTTAATTTCTATTTCGGAAGCGTGGCGAGCGGCAGGTTTGCCCGTTATCATTTCCCATAGTTCTGGTCCATCCCGGATAAGGGCCTTCAGAAGATCAATTTAGTTGGAACTTAGCCTCAGGCATACCAATAAGCGACGTACGATGGAGGCTTCTACTGCAATAAGGACAATGATGATTACTTCCATACGGTAGCTTGATGACTTCACACCAAATATACAGACGTAAGTAGGTGCAAAAATTGCAAGACGAAAGGGAGTAGTACCTCGACTAAAAGCTCCCTAAGTGTAGATTGCACCTAACCGAAATAAAAACACATGATTATATGTAGCAAGAAAATATTCAGAAGGGCTTGCCTCGGCTGCATAAGTAATTTTCTCATTGACAGAAGCAATTCTGGCTTTGATTTCCAAGGCATCACTGACAGTATGAAAATAACCTTGTAGATATGTTGTAAAAATGACGCCAGGATAGTTTCGAGGAACATACCTTCAAGTTCTGGTTCTGTCCAATAGAAATCCGGCGTATCGCCGAAATTCTCCCGATTGAGGTTTGCATGCTGTCGGAAACGTAATAATTCTCCAAGTTTCTTGATTAACGCCTTACGACCGAGACTGGGTCTACCTGTTTTGCTGAGAGAATGCGGTAGCAGCGCCACGCTCTGGAGGAAACGCTCTAATGACGACTCTAGACCTGACAGTGCGGTAGAGCGTGCGAGTGCCTGAGAGAATGCGTATCTTGCGGGTAATGATGTCAAGGGTAGAGTAGGGGTAGGAAGCTCAGCGAGTAAGGGCTCTAATGTAGACGCATCTGAAAGCGGGGGTGTTGTGCCAAGGATGATGAGATCTCCTTGCAAACGTGTAGGTCTGACAAAAAAAAGGCATAAATAGATATTGTGAGCGACGAAAAATACATTAGACACACTCTTTAGGGTCAGTAACATATTCCAAGTCCTCGGTCTCATCCTCCTTCAAAGGCGCAATCTCAATGCCCGAGACACTTTGTAATACTTCTTTCTTGAATCTTTCGGCCTCGTGTTCCCCAAGCCCCCAACAGACGAAACTTCCGTTAGAAAACACAAAAACCTCACCTTCTTTACCGGGTCGTCCCCATTTGGGGATCCAACACGCTTCCTGAAAGGTGCGTGCGGTAGTTGGCAAAGCCGGGGAGGAAAATAGATGTTGCAGCCCATATCTTTCGGCTGTGGTCATAGTAAAGACGGGTTGAATGGAGCCTCTGGTTGGCGTGGGGTTAACACGGATAGGAAGCGAGGCAGATGCGGCTCTGCGCAGGGATGTTGTGGCTTTCGGTTTCGGCTTGGAAGGGGCTTCAGGAGGTGGCACAGATGCCATTGTGCGAATGGGAAATTTTATGTATGAACGATGACATGTCGCACGCAGAAAATTATTGAAAAGGGTAGCCTGTAACGAAACATCGTCAGATTTTAGCATGGTTGGACTTGGTTGTTCTCCCAGAACCGTATAGGGTAAACAAGAGCACTGCCATGTCTGAACAGCATATAACTTTCAGAACAGCAAGTTACAGGGCTGGTTAGGTCCACCCGCTGATGGAAGATTGTTTCCAAGTGCGAATGAGGATCGTTATTTACCTTGAGCATAGTGTTGGCCTTAGAAAATGTTGTTTACATAATCCATTTGTAAGCAGCAATTCTGACCGACAGAAAAATGCCAGATTTATGATCAGCTTCAAAGATTGATTCCACCTGCCAATATATCTGCTCTATTAAAATAGAATTATGGTGTACCAATCTTGGTATCGATTTTAAACAACTTAAACTGTTATTTCAATTAATCGGCTAATAGGATTATGGTCCCGGGAAATCGGCGAGACTTACAATTGCATCACGTGTGATTCGAGGCGCGTTACGAGTTGTAAATACTACTGTTGACATGGTAAAGCTTTATGAAATCCAAATCCCTTCCAGTTTCTTTGACGATTCCTGGTATTTTTTTCAGGTGGCTTATTGAATTTGAGGACTTCGTTCCATTTATACGCAGGGCATCCATTCTATGAGTACATGACAAAAATACCCATTTTTTCTTTACTGGATCCCGGGCCTGGTCCTGATATTTAGCGGGCGTTTAATGAATCAAAGGAGGTGAGTAGCTGAAGGCCACACTTTAAGACATATCGAGATGCTACGGTCATTGTGACGAGGAAGGAGAATCACAATCTTGTCGCATCGATTAGGACCCGGCACGCGGGGTTTTCAAGACACACCGAAAAGAAATAAGGATGCGACTATGAAGCAGCAGACTCCTCCACCTGTTGCATGCCGGCCCTTCACGTTTCAGATCTGTACAATTTCCTTGATCCAAGAACTGATCGGTCACAGCGCCGCAATCAATTGGAAATGTATGGGAGACGAAAGCCTACAAGTGGATACACTGAAGTCACCTATGAATCACATGTGTGTCTGCGTGTCATCGCTGTGGTGGAGGTGGTGGCATTGCCGATGGACTCTGGCTACTAGCCCACGGACTGGAAGTCACCGGCACTTGAGGAGTTGAATTGTTCGAAGGATATATAGTCGGTGAAGGTACATTAGATGGATTAATAGGCCATGGCACTGAAGTCATTGGCATTAGGGAACGTGTAGACTTCGATGGATGTCCAGTCGGTGATTGCGTAGTTGATGGATGAAGGGTTCTAGCCGGGATATTCGGAGCATCCCAAGGGATCAATCCGCCTAGTGGTAAATGCTGTACAACGACGCGTTTTCCTAAAACTTCCGCCTTGTGTATGGAATAAACAGAAGAAAGACTAGGCGGGTGGATTCGGTGCTCACATCGTACATCTTAAACATCCCGCTATTCACTTTAGACCATCGAGGGACACCTTGAGCAATGGAATGAAGTTGGGGCGAGTGTTCATGGAATGGTCCGGTCTTTAATTCGCGGATTCGCATGATTGATATATAGTATAAATTTGTTGGGGGAAGAGGTGGACAGAGAACTGTTGAGGGAGGGGTATCATCGTCGTCTAGAAGCAAATACAACATCCATTGATTATGTAAAGTGCAACTAGCAGAGGAAACTTGAAACTTTACCACGTATCTGTCCACTGCCAAATACATAGCCTAGAAAACCGTAATCATCCAAGCCCCACACGCCATGACTGCCGGCTGGCTCAAGTTTATAAATATCCTGCAGCCGCCACACTAGACGCAAATACCTTCAAAGGGTCAATTCAAGCTCGGTGTCCGCAATTAAGATGTCACCTTACCTCTCAAACACGCGGAGGACAATACGGCGTTCTTCCTCTGGATCCACTTTGAAGAATCCAATTACTGTTAAGCAATACAGGAATAGAGCAAAGGATGTTTCGTGCCCTGTACCATAGTCTAACCTTTGGAACGAGCCGAACGAGGTGAGAAAATAAGGGGCGATCAGAGGGATGCTTTCATGAAGAGAGATCGGCAGCAGAGTGTGCAAAAGATTCTCCGACTCCTATAACATATATCAACAGATGATATATTTGGGGTAGCTATTACAAAGACCTCTTGAAGCTTCTGTCCATAAGAACGAAACGCTAGATTCCCAAATCGTTGAGGTGTAGGTAGTGGTGGTATCTCATCAATCCATGAATTAAGTACATCGAGCATCGCTAACGTCTTCGTAACGGCCTAATGCAGGTTGGCCAATGATTTCTATTCTATTAGATTCATTGCATACCTCACTGTCCTTGCCATTGTCGTTCAAAGGAAGCTGATAGCCAACTACAGACTCGTTCAGTTGACGCAGAAAAAATCCATAATTTTGATATCCAGATGTATGGTTCCAAGTTTCTACATCTTGATCTGTATGAATTTTCAACGTTGGTGGCTGTAAATCTGAGAAGGAAATCACAGGAGTGTACGGGAGTGTCATGCAAAGGTATTTTGAAACTCCGAACGCAGGTTCGAATGACGCTGTTGTTACAGTGACGTCGTGACATCGTGACATATCCCTTTCACTCACTCCCTCCACCTCCTTCGGCAACCGTGAAGCCGTACTTTGTAGCTCGTCTCTTCCACTTCAAGTTTAACATTTGTATATCTCTAAGGAGCGTGTCTCTGCAGCCGTACTATGTTTTCCGCTGCATCCGAACGTCCTCGCCACACCTTCGCAGCGGCGTTGCGTGGAGCTGGCCTCCTTGAAAAGGACCGAGAGAAAAACAAGGACAAGGATGCTCGAATGGCCGATGCATCTGGAAGCACCAAACGTTCTTCGAAAGTGCGATCTCACAAGGCGCGTAACACAGACAACGTTAAGGATCCTGGAACGAGCTCCAGGGCATCTCTGGTAATTCTTTGTTCATGCAGCCCCTATTGGCACTTCGTTATATGTTTTCAATCATCACTTACCAAGCTACATTACGGTCATATTATCCCAGCTCGCCGCAAAGGCCCGCGGAACGTCGCTGCCCGTATCCATTCGCGGCGCCGCCAAACTAGGCATAACCACGAAATTGTCACGCAGACCTCCTCACGATCCACTATCATCCTCGTCCGTTCCCAGTGAAACCATCTCTGTATGGAAGGATTTCGTTCAGAAGCGTTGGAACCCTCAAGCGCAGTTCTTAAACCTCGAGGTACCGATATGATATATAAGCAAATAGCTATCGCTAACACCATTCCAGTACATCAGGAAAGATGAAGTGTTACGACCGGTACGACGAGAGTCGAGCCCGCTTACAACAAAGGAAATTTCCGTTTTGTTTAAGCTCGCATCTCAGCTTCAGCCAGAAGTGAGGCAGGGTATGCATGAATGACCTTCGGCAGCGCCATCTGACTCCTTAATTACAGGTCCAATCGTTGTCTCTGGCCAATAACGAGCTTACAAGCACCAATACAATTCATAGTTTACACCATTATCTACCCGGTGTACGGAACCTGTCGTTAGCAAACAACAAGATTTGGCTTTGGAAAGAGTTGGACTATATCTCGGCACGCAAGGGCAAATGTTTGCATTTGAAGGAACTTGTGTTAAACGGGAATCCCATGCGGGAGCATGAGATGACATCTGCTAAGATGGAGCGATACAAAAGGTAAGTGGTGACAACCATCGATGAGATATCTTAGATTCAAATGACTATGTAAACATCAGCGAGGTTCTACGTCGTTTCCCCACACTGGAACTCCTCGATTCGGAAGTCGTTACCAAGATCACTTTTGACACCTCTGAATCTTCCACACTTCCACCGCCACCTACTGGTCAAGGGCCGACATCATTCCCCGTTCAAATGAATGGAGGCTTGATAGCTCCCGGCATGGAAGGTTTCGTAGCCGATTTCCTCACAAAGTTCGTACTTCAGTTGCACACCATCGGCGAGTTCTTGTGACATTGGCCGCAGATTCTTTACATTGTACGATACGGCTCGTTCAAGCTTGGCAGAAGTGTACGGTCCAAATGCTACATTCTCTTTTGCAGCAAATACATCGATTCCGCCGCGAGCTCGAATACAGGGGTACCACTACAGCACCGCCATGCCAAATCAAAAAAAGCTTGAGTGGTCACAGTGGCTCACTGGTTCTCGAAATTTGAGTCGACTCCATAATGCCCAAAGAGCAGAGCAGAGCTTGCACACTGGTACGGAAGACGTCATTCGAAAGGTGTTGTCGCTACCAGGCACGAAACATGACATCGCCGCTGTCGAGAAGTTTGTCGTTGATGCATGGCCCGTCCAAGGTGTCTTGCCAGCTCCTGCGGATGCTAGCACCGTCCTACTCATCACTGTGCATGGTCAGTTCGAAGAAGGTAAGGACATCATTATTCCAATCCGATGCAAGTCCTTAGATGTCCCCAGAACCATCACACGGTATTCGTTCATTCGACCGCACATTTATCCTTGCCCCTTCCCCAGAAGGTTCAAGAGCCCAGATGGCGGGCTGGGCTGTTCTCATACTCTCCGATCAACTAGTCGTCCGTGCTTATTCGAGTCATGAAGCATGGACACCTGGTGCAATCCGCATGCCACCCCAAGAAGCACCATCCACGTCCACACCCACGCCCGTGCCTCCGCCCGCGCCTCAGGCGGCGCCAGGCTTCCAACCACTCATGGGACCAGGTATATTGTTGCAACCCGAGCAACAATTGCGCGTAGCAATTGATCCTGTCCTTGGAGCACTTCCCGAGGCACAACGAGTATATGTCATTGAGCTGTCAGCGCGAACAGGGTTGACTGCTACCTATTCCATCCAATGCTTAGAAGGGAATGGATGGGATCCACAGCAAGCTATGGCGAATTTTGAAGCTGTTCGAGTATGTGTAATGTTTTACGCTTGCTTTACTTTACTTATACTGTGTTCTGTAGGCTCAATTGCCATCCGAGGCGTTTGCATCTTAGGTTTTATTCATATGGACAGGGGACGACTTGAGTTGTCTTAATTGTATCACTAAATGCTCAGTTTTCCATTTCCGCTTCCCGACTATTTCCTATTATATTTTGCGAAAGTCTCGTACCTTTATCCACACCTCCATCGTTCACCGTAGTTGCAATCGAAGCCCCAGTTCCATCCAACATACAAAACAAATAGTAGTAGTTCATTGTAGCAGCCGTTCGTAGGGTACAAACATGGTTATCTTATTGCAGACGGTTCTAGTGACCTGTATCTCAAAAGACTGGCTTCAAGAACGATGTAGATTTCAATATTGATGTGTGCCAAATCAAAAGTAAGGGGGTGTAACTCCCTATTTGGCGATTTGGTAATATTTGGTCCCATTGTTCTCCCATCCCATTGTTCCCCACTAGTATATATTATGTACATGTGTATTTTCAATAAAGTAGTGGTTTTGTTCCCCATCACTCATTCTAGTGTCTGTCTACGCAGATATTAGTCTTACAGTAGGGTATTATCAAGAAGCACTGATGTTTTGGCATTAATAAGGGATAAATATCCTACAAATGCCTTTACATGATGCAGAGAGAAACATACAGTGTATACGAGAGCGAAGGATGGAAAGTAGAGAATGTGTGGATTGATAAATAATGGGATAAATGAACGGACGAATGATCACCAGATGCCACAGAAGAACTACATGATTTCGTGTGAATGACGGTTTCTTATCGAGATCCTCCCTAGTAGATAGATGTGGTGATGTGGGCGAATCATACGCTGAAGGCCCTCGATGTGGGAAAGTCTTTGCGGTGTTGATCGCGGGAGGAGCAACTAATCGCAAGCGAGTTGGTCGTCGCTCAAATGGAAACAGATAGAGATATTCAGGCTTGGCCACATCCACCGGTCGCAGCCTAGGACAGAACATCAAATGAGTATAGACACCCGCAGATCTGTGGACCCCTTCCGCCCATGTTCAGCAGCAGCATGCAGGGGCGTCTCACCCCTACTGTCTGTTGCGCGCAGAGACCCCTTATCAAATGCACAGTGCATACAACGGGTGAATCTTTGTTGTCGATAAAGCTCCAGCAGGATTATGAGCACGATTCGCGGCGTTCGTACCATCCCTGGCTGTTCGAGCCAGATGATGCAACGGGGTGAATCCCGACGTGGAGAACAACACGCTGTGCGGCTACCACTGCAGTATTTGGCAAACGCCTTGGTGAAACAGGATGGTGCATCAGAGCCAGACCCGTCACATCTCGTGCCCTCAATGGAATCTTTTGGCATTAATAAGGGATAAATATGCTACAAATGCGTTTACATGATACAGACAGAACATACAGTTCCTGTATACGAGAGCGAAGGATGGAAGGTAGAGAATGTCTAAATTGATGGATAATGGGATGAATGAAATGGACGAATGAATAAACAAATGACAATCACGGTCAAATGAGAATATGTCGGTGAACACCTCTCAATACCTCACGTATGACTCGTGACCATACGTTTGCCTTTTGAATCTCTTCAAACATGCCCTCAATCGATTCCTGCAGCCCGCGAATTAACAATTGGCGCAGGACCTGTGGCTCTTCCAGGATATCCGTGGAAAGCACAGATACATCATCAACCGGTGATGATGTTGGCCTGGTATGACCACCTTCTGAGGACCGCTCTTCGATTGTGGAGAGGCGCGATGTATGAAAAGAATGGTTGTATCCATAAATACGCATAAGTAATAAAAGTCGGTCTTCCCTGAGCTGGAAAATAAATCATGAGTTTACATGAATCAGGACGAGGAATACTATGGTCTACCTTGATCGCGTCTTCCACCAATTCTTGTGCTTGCAGAATCGCCTGCTGACCTTTCTTCAAAGAATTGTTGACTGAAGCCAGAATCTGCTTCACCTGCCCGAAATCGCTGTGTGCACGTTGCAGAACCCTCGGGGCGCCCTTCAACGCATTAGACAATGTGCTTGTCGAGCGCAAGTCGGGAAAGTCGTCCCGGTTGTCTGCGTGGAATGCACCAGATATCGGGGATCTTGGACTTGCACCAGGCACGGGAGAACTTCGACCACGAACCTCCATACTAGGAAATGCCGAAAACGTCGGGGATCTTCCACTTGGGCCAGGGACGGGAGAGCGAGGGTCGCGAACCTTGAATGACACAGTTGACCTACGGCGGGTGAGCAAATGCAGCTGTGCCGTTGGTTTAGCTGATGTTTGATCAGGCGGCACACTACTGTTATTGTATCCAAGTCCGTCTCTCTGAGTTTCAGGAGCATCCAGCTTAGACGGACGTGGTTTATCACCCAAGCGAAATGCCTCCGCGACTCTTTCCCGCCGAGTCGGCCGTACAGACAGTCCATTGACATCCTCGCTGACCCGGATCCAAAGCCCGACAGCCTTCTCAAATTCCCGCTTTGTATTCTTGAAGCGACTACGCGCTGTTTCCAGCCTGGTCACCCAATGGTCAAGGACATGTGAGGCCAGCTCCCGGCTGAAATGGAGCGTGTCGGACAGTGCAAGAATGTCCGGCAAGGAATCAAAGTCCGCGTGAGGTTGAGAATACCCATGCAAAGCTGACGCACAGAAGCTCAGATTATACAGAATATCGGTCGTACACGTTGGGACGTCGATGACCGACTGAGCTTCTTGCATGGGCGGCAGGGAACCGGCCATTGAGGCAGGGGATGTTACAAAGAAGGATGCAGATGGACGGCGTCGAGGTGATCGCTGAGAGGGGGTAAGCCCAATACATGACCGACCTGAGCTATATGATTGCTCGCCAGAAGCCACAGAAGAACCAGATGATCTCGATTTATTTGACGGTTTCTTATCGAGATCCTCGCTAGTAGATTGATGTGGTGATGTGGGCGAATTATAAGCCGAAGGTCCATGTGGGAAAGGCAATGTGGTATTGATTGGGGGAGGAGCAACTAATCGCAAGCGAGTTGGTCGCTCAAAATGAAATAGATAGAGAAATTCAGGCTTGGCCACATCCACCGGTCGCAGCCTAAAACAGAACGTGCAAATGAGCATAGACCCCCCAAAGATCTGTGAACCACCTACCCTCTTTCATTCCTCATTTCTCTGGCCGCCCCTTTCCCATGGAGCTCGCCGTCGCAATCCAACATAGCACGAAGCACGGCAACACTTCGCCCATGTTCAGCAGCAGCATGCAGAGGCGTCTCACCCCTACTGTCTGTTGCGCTGAGAGGCGCGCGGAGATCCCTTACCAAATGCACGGTGAATGCATACAACGGGCGAGACTCTGCTGTCGGTAAAGCTCCAGCGGGATGTGTACGATTGGCGGCGTTAGTACCATCCCTGGCTGTTCGAGCCAGATGATGCAATGGAGTGAATCCCAACGTGGAGAACAACCCGACGTCCGCGCCTGCGTGGTAGAGCGCGTCTACCACCGCAATATTTGGTAAATGCCTTTGTAAAACGGCATGGTGGATCAGAGCCAGACCGGTCTCATCTCGTAGGTTCACCAGAACAGGAACGCCCGTGAATGATCCGGCCGTGGTCGTCCGTCTTGGGAGATGCTGATCGCGACCACATGTCGACGCCGACAGAAGCGTGCAAACGGCGTCAGAATCGTCCTTGCGAATAGCGAGAAGAAGCGCCTCAGATACACCTCTGCATTCCACGCTGTCAAACAACGTTGCTGGAGGTGGAGCTAGCAGATTGTCTGACTTCCGAAAGAAAAGATTCTGCTGGTCCACCTCCTCGTTTGGAAAAGGTGTGTTGGGGCGGATCTTTCGTCTTCGCGGAGGATGCGAGCCAGGCGCAGCAGCCTATACCAAAATCATCAGCATACCTATCGCGACGTTGGTACCTTCTGAAAAACTTCACGTACCTCAACCTTTCGAGAACGCCTTAACGTTTGTTCGCATAACCATAGAATCTGTGGATGCTGGACGGCATAGTAAATTGCGGAGTGTTGAGAAACATTTGTGAGTTCTGGTCGTGCGCCATGAACCAACTGTAGATAATGCACATGATATTTGTGAGTGTGTGAGGAACGAGTGAAGAAAATACTAACCAAACGCTGCACTACCTCCAAATGGCCATCTCTGACCGCGTCTGTTTGATAATAAACTTGGATTCAGGCAGGACAACGGACGGGCAACTCACACATAAGGGGTGTAGCACCTTGTTCATCCATAGCGTTGACTTCCATCAATCCTCCTGTGAATTCAAGCAAACACATGATCTCGGACGGCATGTTCAACCACGACATTAGACCCAAAAGTGTAACACCGCCCGCCCAAGCCAGGGGGGCGTTTAATGAATATAAAGAAAGCCCAGCATGTTGAGAGACAGTCAGGAGAACCTGAAGACGCTTTTCCGTAAGCCGAGGCTGAACTATCGTCTCGATGGCGTTGATTCTACGAAATATTTAGCTAGGTGTAAAAGTACTAGTTAATGGCTCAAGAACTCACGTTGGCCCGAGTGCCGCATAGGCCAGAACGTTGCGTCCGAGTTCATCGGTCGCATTAACGTCGGCACCGGAAGCAAGAGCTTGGTGTACAACGGATGCATCGGCATTGACGACAGCTCGAAATAAGTCGATTGACTCTGGAGTCATTTTGACGACATCCACATTCGTTCTGTTTTCCCCCAGTGTATCTAGTTATAAAGAGTTGTAAAGAAAAATAGATTAGTCAAGGAACAGTATATAGTAGCGAAGCGATGAGGCGCCTCATGGCGTTACTTACTTAGCTTATAGGAACAACGGGGTCCGATACCGGTGGTGCTCCGTATGGCTCGTCTATGAGATACGATGAAATAACGAGGCGAGAAATTAAATCGCCTTTTAACTAAAAATCCAGGATCGCTAAAACCACCGATCGATCAGCCCGAGGAGGTTGGGAACATCGATCTCTAATGTAGGTGGATCTACATATACCCTTTCGGAAGGTTCGGAGATATTTGAACATCGCATCTTCAATATAACCGGCAAACTGACTTAAGTTGCCCGATCAACACTCTTGAAGGTGGCCTAAAGGGAACAAAGGAACCAGGATCCAGGACAATACAACCTATAATTAGAAAATTCTCAGAATAGTCAGTTCAGGGACGAACGACGCGAAACGGGTTCTAACCTTCTTTAGTCCCTGTCTGCAGAAGAAGCTGGTTATGCAGGACAGACAATTGGTTGATTCTAAAAGATCGGGGGTGGCCTTGTGAAATCGATCCTGCATTCTGGCCGTGTGGTAGGGTGCTATGAAATATGGAACCTGTCGTCGTTTCCTGGAAAATCGGGTAAGTACCTTTGAGAAAACTCTGCATATTTTGCCTCATGGCATGAGAGACCTCATGGCCATGCTGCAATCTTCTAAATCCATCTATGATCTTGCTTCCCCTTGACGAAGCGACCTCGGGAAAGTTTTTCTTTGACATCTTCAGGACAGGAAATTGATTTGAATAGGAGATAGCTCCGCGCAGCGCTAATAGCCTTTTGAAACGCGCTGTAACCTTTTGATGTTCACTGTCGAAAGTAGCGCTCGCTACAGAGTCCGAGAAGAGCGCCACCAGGCGCCAATATTTCCATGCAGTCATTAGAATCTATTACCATGGGGTTCATCAAATGCGGCAATCTACCATCACCCGATATTGGCCGCCAAACGGGTGCAAAGTCGGGCAAAGGTAATCTGGGCACTGAACCTCAAAACGTGCTGAAAAAATGCCTCATGTCGGAGAAGGATTTTCGGAACCTATTGGGTCCTCCACAAGCCATGGGATACTTCGTGGCGTTCCTCCACGTGTTCTAGATAGACTATTAGTCTCAGACAGTAGGTTCGAGGGACAGATCCAGGTAACCCCAGGACCCAAGTGAAACATGGTCTAAAAATATTATATTTGGGTTCCGGCAGGGCGTCAAGAAGGACAATCGCGTGTATAATTGGCAATATAAAAGTGAGATCACTTTGATGGTGACTTGGTTATGCGTTATCTAGCCGGCTTGGGGAAATCACCAGATCCAGAAAGCAAACAGAGTTGGTCGCAATAAACCTCGAGCCTGAATGAAGAGCAAATGGGTTCGCCAATCCTCGGTCAGGCAACTTCTGATTTCTCGTCAAAGGATATATCTCGTCAAAAAGAGGGCAACATTATTCGGACCGCCAAACAACCGACAGACAAAGGCAAAACATTTTACCCTATAATCGGTTCTCGCCGATCCCTCAAAGTATAGATCGACAGGAAATTCAGGATTCTTGACTTTTCAAATAGAAACAAGAAGCGGACTTGAGGTTGAATCTTCAGTATCGCCTTGAATGAGTTGATACGATGGGGTGTATTCAAATTTGTTACAGACAGACTTGCGATGTTGAATACTGAATAGTGAATGAAGGAAGTACACGTATGTACTTGTACAAGATAGATCGCTCATGATGATGGCCACGGGAAAACTTCGGAGTTGGAATACATTTCCCACACGGTGTTCCTTCTCCTCTGCACAGCCCGAAAGGCGATATTTAGGAGGATCTGTTAATAATGCTGCAAGGGATTGATTACAGACCTGAATAACCAGGTGGTGGGCTGAATTCCTCCTATGATCCACCAAGGCCCGATGTTCCTGCGCATGGTATATTACATAGAGTAATTTTTTGACATATGGACTATACCTAACAATCATTCTGAGGCTTTTATCTTGCTTTCATTTCAGAACACCCGGTGGATCATAATAGTAGCCTTTTCATTCGTCTCTGAAGCCTTGGCGACAGTGGGAGCTGCATTCTAGTGCCATGCCCAATATAAATAGTTAATCTAGAAGTGCCCGAGTGGCCTCGGAAATGGTAAGTGCAGTCGCCTACATGTAATTCAATACATGTAAAGATCAAAAAATGTGGTCCAGGTCAATATGGATAACGGTCCTTCCGGTCCTCTGCATCCAGAATGCCAGCTGCAACCTGTTCTTGATGCAATTTATCCAACCACGGGAGCATCGTCTCCGCATATAGGTCTTTAACTCTAGATTCGGCAATAGGCTCTGGCCAACTCTATAAGAATATTCAATGAGACCCCACAAACAATACAACCAGGATGTCAGGACTTACCCGTATCGCCGCAGCAAGCCTTCCTGGTATCCCTGGTTCATGTACCATTTCCGTAACAGGGTGGAAATAGGTTCTTATCGTAAAACATATACAGCCTGTCTTTGGCATACGGCGAAGGCTTTGACGTTCGCTTCTAAAATAGACTTGAGACATACTAGAAACTTGAGCATCAATAACGAGCTGCCAAGTCTCAATAGCGAAGACACACTCTGTGATCGGGACTGGAGGCTGCCATTTCCCTTTGGCAAGTGATTCGGGACGTGGCATGTGGGATGCCTGATCGAATTCATCCTCATTGCCGTGATGAACTGATGCCCACGCGAGGTCGGGGTCAATCTGGCGTAATGTGGATGGCCATAGAATACTGTATCAATAGATTATCGCCATACCTGGAAGAAATACTAACGAATAATTTGATCACCCATATCAAGACTGTGTTTGTATAAATGACGCACATTGTTCCGAAGGACCGGCTTATCAACAGGTAGTTTCAGGAAGAACCTGCATTTATATGCGCATTAATTACTTCTACAGGAAACGATGTACCGACCTATCCAGTGAGAGCTGTAGCTTCTCTTTATATTGGTACACGCCACCTCTCAGATGGATCTCTTTGAGAGGCAGTCCTAGTTTGTCTTCCAGTCGCCAAAAACCTGCAATCACACTACATAAGGACTAACTCATGAAAAAAAAAGCAGTTCTCACCTGGAATGCAAATAGCCCCCGCTCGAAGGTAGTATTGACCGTCGGAGCCTTCTACCATAATGGCAAGGTCTTCAGCCAACAATCCAGCGACTAACATGGGGTCGTCGATGTCTAAATCCCATTTATCGCCAGTAGGAAGAATTTCAACAGTCTTCACTCTTGCGCCATCGCTTCCAACAATACTATCTCCTGCTCCGAGTCCTCCTTTATCCACAACACGGGTTACTTTGAAAACCTGTGGATATCGCGCGGCAACTTTCTCCACCGTCAGAAGAAAAATGGCACTAGCCGCCTGATTAAATACATACGGTACGATGCAAGCTCTGTGCAGACTTCTAGGGCCGCCTTTTCAGCACCAGGAAGAGTGCATACCGCCTTTGAGCCTCTGTAGACACATTGATTGAATATGCAGATCAGTGAAACACACGAGTTTATTATTTTTACCGTTCGTATGCCCTCTTCTTCCGAATCTCGAAGGTTTCAAGATAACTGGTTACGGAAAATTTACCATACAACCGCGTTAACCGACGGTAACTTGAAGTGCCCTTACGTGTTATCCAACTCAACCCACGAGTCCCACGACATTGCACGTATTCCCATAGTCACTGAGTACTTAGGACCCCATCTTTGAAGAGTTTGCACGGGAATTGAGGCATCGGCGCGCATACACACACAAAGTTGCTCACCGAAAGGGACGGTACGGCACAGGTTTAGTAGTCTGTAGGTCGAAATCTGTCAAAGGCTGAAACTCAGGATAGCGAAAGTCCACTGGCGTCCATTCTGCACCAATTGTCCGTCAGCAAATACTATAGTTTTCAAAGACCTGTCAACATAGCCACCTCCGAACGGTCGTATCGGACATTTCTTCTTTGGGAACAAGAGGATAATGCGTCGGGCGCAGTACCATATAATCAACGCCGTCAACACAGCCTCAGTAGCGAATTGAATATTAAGAGAGAGACCGAGAGACATGGACAGATCGCGGAGCCGTATGATGCGCCGATAAGATATTCAAAAGGAAATCCTTTGTGAAGCCGTATGATGCGCCGATAAGAGATTTAAAAGGGAATCCTATTTGGATAGGTAATTAAGAAGGGTGGATCGAAGCAGCGCATGGCTTGTTATATGTCCGAAGAGTGGCGGCTCGGCGGCCCGGCACTCTCACGAAACGGTGATTGGCTATATTATGTAAAATGCGAAGAGTTTGACGTAAAAACGCGAACGTGACCATTAGACAAATGCAGGAGCTTGCAAGGATACGCAGGTCTCATGGTATTGGCCGCTTCTCATTAACTTCGCACATCATGGGCTGTATTTGGCCACCAGGGTTCATGACATGCACTTTCGTTGAACAAATGGCCTGTTTATCGCCAGCAACTACAAGCGCTAATGATATGTAGCTGTCCATAGATGGATATATAGCTCAGGGAAGGTACTCGCATGTGACTTTTTCGAGTTGAGAAACAAGTCTTAATTAAAAGCCTCTGTACCTGAAATACACAACGTAACGCGATGCTAATTGGTCGATCAGATCCAAAGATATGTGATATAGGGAAAGGTCAGACGAGCGGAGGAATCGCCTTTTGTGACATTGTCACACCCCGTCACTTCATTGTTACAACCTCTTCATGAAAGCTTTAATCGCATTGGAGGTTATTGAAGTAAATAGAAGTGCTATTTTGTAATCCGTACTTCGGAATTATCGTTGGATCAACATATATGGATATCCCAATCAGGTTCGACGACGACGGCGTGGAAGAGGGTGAAATTGGCCCGCTCATGGATGACTATGACCCTGCACTTGAGTTTCCTGGCGATGATGAGGTCAGCCAGTATCTCCCCAAAACTCGTATATCTTCACCATCTCCTCCTGCAGTACCTGCAGTGAACAAAACAACCACGTGCCGCCTCATTGTTCTCGCTTCTAGCATTCTACCACCTTCCAAGCGCATCGCTGTTCTCGATGGTCAGGCAGAGGTATCCATTGGTCGCGATGTCGTACCCTCCGCGAGGATCCGTCTAAAAGAAATGGCGGTTTCAAAATTCCACGCTTCAATATACTGGGATGGATCACGACGCGAATGGGGTATTGTAGACAGAGGATCTATGCATGGGACTTTTGTACGTTCTGCGCGAGATCCTTCTACGTCCGCCTCTGGTCATGAGTCACCCGGGACTAGGCTGTCCCAACCACGTCAATCGAGTATGCCGCGAGTTTTGAGGCATCTGGATCAAGTCACCATTGGCGGAACTACGTTCTTAGTGCACGAACACCTCAATGCACGACCGTGCTCAGAATGCGCGATCGACGGAAAACCGGAGATACCGCTCTTTTCTTCACGGGCACCTACTACAGTTCACAACCCTGTCGACGATAACCAACGAAAACGAAAACTCGCACATGCGGAGGAGGAAAGGGATCCCAAACGAGCAATGGCGAAGCTGAAAGGCAGTCTGATGTCTCGACACCAATCCCACGATCTCAAGTCTTCCGCTGCATACAAAGACCGTTCCGCTCTCCGCCGACAACTGCACCCTGAACCCCGTATGCCCATTCCTCCGAGTCCTGCGGCACCTCCAGATATCAAGTTCGAAGCTGCGCCTGTTCGAGTGCCTGTCGAGTCTCTATTACCTCCCCGTCCGCCATCCCCCCCACCGCCAGTCTCATCAAGCAACATCGGCCATAAACTATTGCTTCTGCAGGGCTGGAGCCCAGGAACGGCGCTCGGGGAAGACCCGAGCAGTGGGTTAGTTGAGCCCCTTAATCTGGCCCAGAACGCCCCGCGGGCTGGTTTGGGATCCGTGTCAGCGACCCCCAGTTCCTATATAAATGTTGATAATTGGAAGGAAGAGGCAAGACGGCGACGATGGGACGATGCGCGAGGTAATTGACCGGGGTAGCTATCCTGCATGGCTGTCAATACGATGTAGCTTAGTGCCGCGAGCAGAGCTGATACTATGCTTAAGGAGAACCTGAGAAGAATTGATGGCTCGTGCTTATACATGATCGGTGAATCTTTGTCCCACACCCCCCAGTTGTCAAGACCCACGCAGGCGGTGATAGACGCATCTTACGATAGGGCTGCAATAAGCTGTATTAGAGCTGAAAAAACTATGTAGCATATTATCGATATGGTATTTATTGTAACTAGACGCTGAGATAGAAGATTAGTCACTTTCAATCTTCCAAGGCTGGAATCGAAAACCCATATGCCATTGTCCTTCCTTCGGGGTCCTTTTGGTCAAGCTCCACTCGAAATGCCACATCAAGCGAGAAGGGACGTGTAGTCCCAGTAGCAGGTGTAGCCGCAGAAATATTCTGCTCCACCGTGCCTCCCCGCTCCGTCTTCGCAATCCGCAAGTCTGTATGCAGCTCGTTTGTATCGCCATTCGCCACGTCGGCTCCGTCTCCGTTTTGGGTCAGGCTCCTATTTGCCTCGGCAATCTGTGCAGCCAAGCCAGCGTGCTCAGTTATGATAGCATAGTTCCTCGCGGGCATAGTACTGGAAGCTTTGCGCCGCTTTCCTTCTGAATCCTCGCGAAACAAATCCATGAGATTCTCGTGTGTATGACGATCTAGAAAGTGTATTCGGTTTTGCTTGTGCATAAGCTTCGCAACAGCTGGGGGTGGAGGTGCATTAGTGATGGCGGATGAGACCACGTTGACCATGTAACGCGGGTCCTTGTTCTGTTTAAAAAAGAAGGGTGAACTGTGTTAGTTTAATAATGGTGAGTTTGTAAGATGGAACTTGACCTGTGGGATATTAAACCGTGGGGGCGAAAAGAATCTTCCGACAGCTGCAAGATGGACATCTCCACTTAGGATCGTGATGCGGACTTGCTTATCCGCAGCGAAACCTTGTAAACGCCGAACAAACTCATTCCGTTCGCGTTTGTGGTGCATAGAACACCCTACAATGTCAATCAGTGCGATTCAGGATTGGTTAAGGGGAAAAACGGACAGTGGTCATCTAAATCATCGAGAAGCTCGGATGACCCATCAAATTTGTTGAACATACCGTCTCCCCAACCAAAAAGTTTGCTGGCCAATTTTATTGGGGCAGTCAATAATTTACTACTCAGCAGACCTTCAAGCCAGACAAGTCGGGGATACGCGATTGGGACACCAAGCAGCACTAGAACATGTTTGGTAGTCCCCTTTCGAATGTCCATTTCCAAACGGTCAAACATGGCGTCATAGCTGGACTGGTAGCATATTCGATGCCGAGTCCGCTCCACACGACAATCTAATCCGTAGAACATGGTTCTTGGCCCAAGATTTGAACAGAGAGAGAAGGCCCGTGCATGAATATATGGCCCTTTCTCAGCACCGACTACAAACGACGGGTCCGGTGCACTCTCAATCTCGGCAGGCGCGATATGGTGCTGGAAAAGACAATAATACTTGTGGGCTATCGCTCCGATCCCAAGGAATATCGGTGTTCGCATGAAACGGTCTTCGTATGACCCATACCCGTCAATGATACTATATGCAGAGGGATAAGCGAAGGATTTGTATTATCTTTGGTGCTTACTCATGGTCGTCCCAAATCTGAATACTAGGAATGGATGCTGATGCTTCTCGGAAGGGACTAGTGGTGTACCACGATAGATAGTTGGTGAAATACCAATTATCCAGATCCCTGGATAATTGCGGAGTAAAAGGTGTTCTGGCTTTTCTGCGTGGTCTCTTTTCCTTGGACCAGGCTTTCAAAGGTCCGTCCACGAATACGCGATCAGAATATATCTGATCTCCTCCCCCTTTTGAGAAAACATGTGAATAACTTTGATGATAGCATATGAATATCCGTAACACACCAATCATAACATGAAAAGGATGGTTCTTGTGAACTAAACAGATTACTGTGAGGAGAGAGGTAATGACGTCATTTGATTACTTGCCACGGAGGACCTGTTTTGATATTATAAACAGCCCACAAGTACGTCTAATTCAGGACATACATCATTCCACAGAGCAGGCCCAGCAAACGCATCGTCTGGGATCTTGACAGAAAAGCCATTGCAAGAATGAAACATGATACGCATATTCTCGTCTTTTGCCGGAACGCTGAATGAACCTTGCACTTGGGGGTTGCCTATGCTATATTGGATCATCTGCTCGGTGTCAGCGAGAGGCAAGGAAATGCTGTATCTCCAAAAGGAGTGTCCATTCTCAAAGAATATATTCTGAGGTGTTGATGCTGCAAGCTCTGTTTGTGCATTTTGGATAAACAGCCTAAGCGGTGAAGGCGGTGGTGCGTCGCCCAGAACCAGTAATAAGGAGCCATTCCAGAGTGGGACCGAATAATCGATATTAGTGTAGCTTCATAGTCGAGTTGAATGCAAACTGAACCAATAATAAAAGATAAAGAATAATTACCGTAATAGTGGACCGCAGAGAAGAGGCGACGCGGACATGATAGTTGAAGTTTAGGTTGGGAGAGACATGGATATACTCTCATAGGGGATGACAGCATACCTCAAACTTCGCCAAGAGCAGACGATCGAACTTCATCATTAACGCTGAGGCTGACTAAACCTAAATAAATGCATGTCAGGTAATTGACTGTCCTGCCAGTACCTGTCATGATAGACCAGACAGTTTATGTAGAAAATGAGTGCCTTGTGCGCCTTAAAGTAGGCGATATTCGCAAATGGTCAGAAGCCAGCCGGGTATTCGGAACGCCGAACGGCCCATTCAATTACCGTCGTCGTCGGTTCGGGTCAATTCCAAAACACGCCAGTTATTCCAAAAGGTATCTTAACTAAAGATATCTCGAAGACGGGTCCGACTTGTAGTGACTCTAGATGTGGAATATGAAATATTAGATGGTGGGACTTCAATGACTTCATATGGTTGTGTGACGCGCATCAAGGAAACTCTGATTGGTGACATGCGTCACAACTCACGATGCTGTCGCCGTGACATGGTCCGTTTCAAAGTTTGTTGTGCATATTTTCCAATTTATCTATTCGTTAAAACCATCCCATAGAATCGTTGGTTACTTGTAGAGTTTATTGAATGCCACTCTCAGGGGCCACTTCAAGAGCTTAACTCGAAACTTGTATGGCTGGCTCTCAAACAGAGCGTAATAACAAACTTCGGTGATGTTGGATGGGGTGCCGTTTCGACATCTTTGAACGGTAATCCAATAAATTAGTTCTCTGTACCTAGTCATAATCATGTTGATTCGACTCACGCAGTGAAATATTTTTCTCCTACTACCAATCTTTGCATAATTCGAATCGCTCGGGACCATCATAAGCTTGCTTGGGGCGCAACAACACTTCTTACCACTGTAAATGGGAAGGATTATATACCCCATCTAATTCATCTAGCTGGTAAGTCGTCTTTTACATGGTTGTTGTTTTTGTCACTACATGTTTGATTTTCTTTTTGTGAAAGGAACTATCAAGCAAGCCCAGCTGGCAGCAATCAGGCACAATAAAGAGATAATTGCAAGATACAGAGCGAAAGCTGTCGAAAGAGGTTACTTTCGTTCCATCCCTCTCAATTGTTCCTTAATAATATTTTTAGGTGAACCGTTGGGGAGAGATTCGTACCACGAATATTTACAACAAAGTCAAGAAGAAATAGAAATGGTACAAGATTAATAGGTTATATGAAAACAATAAGGAACCATGAAGACTGAAGTCGGATTTGACTATTTATTTAACCGGCCGATTTATCCACTTTATCATCAACGGCACGAATGCATAGTACAGACCCAACTTAAAGCAGGAAAAAGTGCTTCACTTCATGTGTCGCTTTGGCTATCGATTCTCCAATCCTCCACTCTTTCAAATCCCATCTAGCATCCTTCGCCTTGTTGCCATGAACGTTCTCCATAGCCAAAGACCGTTTGTCGCGAGCTAGAACGTCGCAGTAAGCTGCTTGGTCTGACCTATCAATGCGAATGACAGAGGCTCCCCAATTAGCCAATATGAGACCTATATTTCTTGTGAATCGACTAGTAAGTCGAGAGAAATGGATTTAGAGAAATACCACAAAATGGTCCTGGAGCGACATGCAAACTAGACGAATTTCGCATGACCTTTAAGTAGACCAAAGATGGAACCTTGCAAGAGGTGTAAGAGGACCCAGAAACACAACCCCAATTCGTGGGCTTCATCAAAGTATGTTACGCTTAGAGCTTGGGGAGACTGAATTGTGGAAAGAAATGCCATAAGGTCTTCAGTGGCCTTCTTGGCGATGGGTTCATAAAATATGGTACTGAAGTCATGGGGATCGGGATTGCTTGGTTCCCGGGTCACCCGTCTGTGACCTTATAGGACTCGTGTTTGGGCCTCTATGCTTCCCTTTTAACTGCTAAAACACCGAGAGCATGACGCCAAGAGAAAAAAATAACGACTTGCAGAATTTGCTTGTTTAACAAGTTCCGCAAAAAATCAGTCCCGGCTGTTCCGCGCTCCCTGTGGTTCCATAAGCTCATGCCAGTGCCAAGGAGCTGTGGTCCGTCAAACTGATGATGACGTTTGGCTGTCTGCAGCCAGTCGAGCATAATTTTATGTGCAGCAGCAAGAAAGCAGGCAATGGCGTCATGGGCAGTCAAACTCAGGTCATTATCCTTGGTAAAAGCAGCAAAGTACTTGACAACCTCTAGATCGGAAGGTGGATAACCTGCAGCACCCGCCTGGCGAAATCAGATCGGAAGGGTGAATATGTGTGTACCGGCCTAGCGGGGAGTTTGTAGCATAGCGTAACAGTACAGAACCCCCAACACACCTCTGTAAGCATGCGCGACTTCCCTGTTCCGGAACTTTGAACCACGGGAATCGCTTTAGCGTAAATTATTTCTTTGTTTGTTCGCACTTCGTCATCGGTCCTTTTAAGATATTCGATGAAATTAATAGCAGTATATCCAATAAAGGGTGTATTGTAGGCCGTCATGAGCCCTGCCAAAAATGTGTCAAACGTCAATGATGGGAGCCAAGAGTGTCATACTTTGAAGATTGTAACGACTAATATTGCAATGTGTAAGTATTCGAGTTAGAGTAAAGGAGAAAAAAAGCGTGCCGTTGATCAGCGCTCGCCCACGACGCATCCTAAGTTTAGCTGTGAAAGGGATGCGGGATTGTGGTTAAACCCGAACGAACCTTCCGATAGTCCAAAATGTACGTATGATGCGTAATTAGATTACGCCAATCATCCTTTTCCACACCTTTCCGCATTCCAGCATTCCATTGTTCCGCCTCTTTTGTATTGAAACTTCTTAGAATGTCACCACGTTCTTGAAAACCTGGAGCCGCGATAACACTGCCTTTGAATTTTGTCTTTGCTACTTCCAAAAGGAGGTACTCCAAAGCTTGCGAAGACAGCAAAAGCCGGTCTTTATCGTTGACCTTGACCAGTTGGCAAAACTCCGAGTATCATTTCATCTCGACGTTCAGAGCATCTAGGTCAACTCCCGCCAGACCCGCCATCGAGGAAGATGATGAAGAGGCGGAAAGGCCTCCTGAACTAGGTATGTCGACATCCATTGCATGATGGTCTGTCATGGCGGTTAGGATTAAGCCTTGTGGGGCTGACGTTACAATACTCGTCATGTCATGGCTCACATTGTAAGATATGGTGTGCTATGAGCACAAAATATCTAATGTGAAAAGATGTGTAAAATCTCTTAATATCCTAGAGAACTTGAGTGACTTTATATACAGTGAAACTACGAGTGGCACAATCTATACAAGTGATGTTACATGTATTGATGACAAGATTGCAGTGTAGGGAGTCTCACTCCCTCAGACCTCCCTGGGACTTGAATGTTGACTGTCCCCAGTCAACCTACTCTTCAGAAAAACAAGGGGTATCGTCTTCGGGTGGAATATTATCGATAAGGGAGGCGACCGGGATGAGTGTGCGAGAACGCGGGTGGTAGGGGATAAGACGGAACGCAGCGTAGGGCTGCTTGTGAACCGCGCCATTGAGCTCAGCTAATCGAACGACAATGAGAGGGCCCAAATAGCGGTTTGTTTTGCGTGATAATTCCGTTTCGATGCGTGAGTTCCTGACAAGCACAAGCGATCCTGCTGCAAAATCGCAGTCAACGATGAGATTTTCATGGTCCTTCTCAAATTGCGCAATCGACATGTAGCGGGACTTCAAGACTCGTTCTTTAATGGCTTCCAGATCCGCTGGACGTTTTTCAAGCTGCCGGGCACGGAGCGCAATGAGTTCAACCGTGGGGAGGGGTTTATCAATTTTTGGCACAAGATGGGTTGCTTCAACGATGTCAAAGGGGGCAACACTCTCGATTCCATGAGCTAGATAAATGGCGAATAACCTATATCCTTCTTGACAGTGACGCGATCGGCCCAAAAAACATGGGGCGTGATTTCCAACCCACGAGAAAGGTCGCCCGCGCAAGTTTTGACTATGGCTTCACGGATGGTCCGATGGCTGCGTTTAACGAGACCGTTGGCCTGCTTATTGTAAGCCGAGATTCGAATGTGATGAATATGGTATAGCTAGCCAGTCCAATGCCGCAATGAAAGGGTGCCGATGTCTGTGATAATTTACGACAGTGGCCCCCAGCGACAGAGAATGTCATTGAAAATAAATTTACCGAGAGTTACTCCCGTCTCATGGGCCAGAATCCTGTACTCAGGATAGGCGGTAAGAGAGGACCGCGCCTGTACAATACATTGTTGCCCTGATGCCTTCGGCATGTGCATAGAGTCGAGGGGATATCTCAGGTGTCATGGTAGATGTAGGTTGATCCGCTGGTTCGTCAAGGGCTAGTTCATGTATCTCCCCCTCACTTGATGGACCAAGTAAATTTTTATGCCCCAAGGCCTTCCTCAAAAATGACATCCCTAGAGCAGAAGATGCATCGGGTTGTGGGATCATATAGTCAATAAGCATGGCCCCCAAAATGGCCAACCAGTGCAATTGGGAACAGGTCGGCTTTCGTGATACACGACCAGGAATCTTTGATGCAGTTGGTCCCTGGAACGCGGCTCTCATGTCACTCCCTGCGATTTTGTACACTCTCTCAAACAGGAAAAAAAGTCCAACCATAACACTTAGCCTCATTACGAAACATTCTTGAAGTCATTGCAACAACATCATATAGCTGGTGTGATGGATGTGTAGACACTATTGTCTGTTGGGAATATTTCTCCCCTGCCACAAGCCTGGAAGGTTGGAACATAGTAACCCTTCAATTTGTATGGGCATGATTGTTAGAATTCGAGCATCGTGAACAACACAAAATTCCGAAACAACATGATCAAGTGGCACAGCTATTTTCAGCTACACAATGAAACTGCCGCTCCCTTGTGCTACTCGCATTGCTTGTACCATCCCTATTGTTCCCTTCACATATATAAACCATCTTTCCTATTATGCTAGACCTCAGTCCGTTATACGCTACTGTTATATGAGACTGAGGTGAGCAATTTTTTAATACCGGTACTTAAATATTTATACTAATAATGTATTAGCTATAATATTTAGGTCTGACTTTTTAACAGTGATGACTCTTGAGGAATTAGTGCATGTGTCTGCAATCCTAACACCATAATGACGCTAATCATACATACTATCGGAATCAATTTACATGGTATCCCCCTCTTTCGCTTTTATTCATTGTCAAAATTCGTCCCAATGCTCCAGTCGCGCCATTCTTCCACATCTCGTTCAAGTTCCTTCACTCTGAATGACTTCCATAAAAGGGCATCATCCCCCAAAAGAATCCTCGAGGGTACCTTCCGGGACTTTGCTAAGCCATGCCCTGTAAGGAGATCAACAATCCGCTCAGCAGCCTTGTGGGGATCCCCTGGCTGTTTAAAGTCAGGGGAAACCCTCTCCCTACTAGGAGCCAATACATCATCGTATTCAGTAATACGCTTAGCTGCGGTGGTGGGTTCCTATCGGAAAGGAATATGATTGGTGGTCAAGGAATGTAATGACGAAGGTTGACCCACAGCAAATACTTCAGTACGAAACTCTCCAGGTTCAATACAAGTCGCAGTTATCCCAAAGGGAGCGACCTCGGCCGCTAAAGTAATTGTGAGCGCTGCAAGTGTAAGCCAATAACCGCGTCAGTGCCATTGTGAAGCTGCAGTGCATGTACTCTTACAAGCAAGTGCTGCCTTGGATGATGTGTAGATGGCGGTACCTTACACAGATAATCAATATTGATACGTCCATCTCAGCAATGCAATTACCGGGTACTGGCAGGTCTGAAATGCCGGAACCTATCATGGCTATCGTGCCTGCCTTCCGCTGGCGCATGTGAGGGAGAACTGTCCTGGTAAGGTTCACTGTTTGCTTCGTGAGTAAACCGACGTCCTAATCCTCAAAAGTTTCCCGGATCACTCACTCGGGCCGAAAACGCTGGTCTGGTATTGTCTGAGCGTTTCTTCGGGGCTAATTCAAAAAAATCAAAATTAAATGCTGCCGATCATACCAATAGGACACACACTTTGTCTCCTCTATAGCACCGTGTTGCAGAAAACCAGCATTGTTACAAAGAATATCAACGTGTCCGTGGATCGATATGGCTTTATTCGTGAATTCACCGAGCTTCTCCAGCGGAGCGGTGACATCGAGAGAGAGTACATCCGCTCCTTTTGCGATCAAATCAATCAGCCTTGTGTTTGGATCCCCTCTGCATGTGGCGATGACCTTGTCTCCCCTCGCGAGGGCACCTGAGAGCGCGATGGTCATGCATCATATATATCGCGGATAAAGAACGTACTAAGACATATTTCCTTTCCCAGTCCACTGCTACATCCTGTGATTATCCAGACTCTGGTCATGGTAGTATACAAATAGGAAAAGAGGAATTTGCAGCGGTGGTAAACAGGTGAAACCACCTATGTACGCCGGTGAATACGGTATCTATAAATATGAGTCATGCTGGTACCAAATACTGTAGCTTGAAAAACGTCCTTACAGAAATGCGTGACAAATTATTAGAAATAGGAAGCTACCACGTGGGTGCTCCAAAGTGTCGATGTTGAGTGACATCTGGTTGAATTGCTACGAATCTCGACCAAATCTCCAGGTTGGAAACGTGATTACACGGCGGTTGCGGTAGGGTCGAGATCTCCATTACATACCGAATTTCATATTCAGGAGCCTGGCACAGCTGAGGGTCAGAATTGTCGATCTCGGATATCCTCCGAAATTCATAGAGAAATTATAAAGTTTTCCCAAGAATGTTAAAATTTTTTAAACGTGCACGGCTATATGCTCAACGTTGTGAGTCTGTCATAATATATACGTACACCGTTACAACGCAATAGTTTTATTTCAAACTGCTATCGCAAAGTAAGTTTGCCAAACAATATTAGATGCTTTCACCGGACCACTAGTTCCGTATGATGTTCCGGATCCAGGTATCCCTATCTCTGTTCGCGTAGCATTATGTAGTATTTCATGCGGTGATCGATTGAATCGCGCCAGATATCATGCAATAGAGTTCAGCCTTGCACGAGTTCACAATTCTTGTGGTCATGTGGCTCAATGGCACTTCCAGCCGCATCTCAACGGATATCGTCAGATACCGCTACTTAAATCGTTCGTCAATATTTGGTTTTCATCATGTCTATGTGAGATAACCATGAATTCGAGACTTATGTAATGATTAGTTAGTTTGCCCCACCCTGGCACTAACATTCTCAAAGAACGTCTGCCCCTCAGGCTTCTGACTGGCATGTGAATGAACGGGCTACTAGCACACACACCCAACACCCAACCAATCCTAAGTGGTCGATCCGCTATACTTTAAAAAAAAATTTTATTCCTTGAGAGGTCTAACTGTGTCAAAGCTGGCGGACGTTGATCATGACAAGTCGGCGATAACATAGTCAATATTAACAGGCCTTTTGCATTTCATTTCATTTTTATCTACTAGGGCAAAGTATTTATTACGGTAAGGTGAAACTTCCAAACCTTTTACTTTACGGAGGACTAGAGGGTCAAACGCTTCGATAGTACCAGCCAGCCTCATTTTCTCTCCAATGTATAATGTACCTGGTGTATTTATTCCCTGATAAGTATTGCACTACAGGAAATTAATACTTACCTACATCAACTATCTAGTTAATATAACGTTAGCCTTAGAAAGCGATAACATGGCACTACACTGAAAGTTGACCTTTGCCAGAAGGCAAAACTATTCGGTTGAAAACAGCCCCATTGCATTCCAGACTTTAACAAGGACATTTATTCTAGGCAACATATACGCCATTCTTCTCATTATCCCACTTCAAATCCCAGCCAAGTTGCTCATATGTCCATCCGAACACCTTTCCGGGCTCTAGTTTGAAATACCCACACAACGGCCTGTGTTGATCGGGTAATTCATGCAGGTGATTTAAAACCGACATTGAGGAATCTGATAAAGTAACCAGCTGAATCGAAATTATTCAATAGTAATCTCAATAGAAGATGTGTTATAAGCGAACCTTGATATTGTCCCGGATTCTTTCTTCTTTCTCACTTTTGGGGATAACGATCGTTCCTCTTTGTACAGCCCATGAGATGAGGATCTTAAAAAAATTCTATGAGCTTTTCAGAAACATTAATATTCCATACTCGTACCTGGGACACGGAACAATCCTCCTTCTTTGCTACCTCCTGCAATGTAGTATTACTGAAGAAAGGAGTATTATATTGTCCAAGAGGAGAATATGCCGTAAGGAGGATATTCTTTGATTTGCAATATTCGAGTAACCCGAATGATGGATAGGCAGGGTGCAACTCGACCTATCAATAGTTCATTGCACACATTCTCGGGTGGCTCAGAAGATTCAAACACACCTGATTTGTTACTGGGACTACTATTGCTTCCTTTAATAGAACTTCGAGATTCTTTATGCTGAAATTTGAGACTCCAATCGATTTCACTTTGCCTTCGATACTGTAAGTACACAATAAAACTGCTACCGAGACACATGGTTTACCTTCCGCGTACATCTGTTCCATTTGTTTCCACGTCTCCACGAAAGTTGGGGAGACATCTGCTGGCAGGACTTTTCCTAACTTATACTCATATGTCTGTTACACATGCAAAAATTATGACAGATTTACCATTTTCTGCTGCCATAGGCCAATGCATAAGGTACAAGTCGATATATTTGAGGCCAAGCTTGTTGAGAGAATCTTCAAATGCGGTTCTCACATCACCATGGAAGTATGCGCCGAGCTTGGTTGTGACAAATATCTCGCTGCGAGGAATAACGGATCCTCTAATGGCTTTACCAACTGCCTCTTCGTTACCTTCAAGGAACAGTTAGTGGTCGCATGCATAACAAGGTAGACAATAACCATATCCAGCGGCCTGCAATAGTATATTTTTGATTAATCATATGCCCGGTAATACACTTTGGCGCACCTACAGTGTCAAAATGGCGGTAGCCGTGCTATTATTGCCAGGTAGAACATGAGTATTCAGAATTTTGTAATCCAAGGAACAAGTTACCTTCAAAGCTGTCTTCACCATTTCTTCGGTCTGCTCCGTTTTACCTGGCTCACCCATCCAACATCTGTTGATTCATTCTAAGTAAAAAGGACATCTTCACAAGAGACACAAACCCTCCGTTGGGTGCTTACCCAAGACCAACAGAGGGAAATTTCTCCCCATTATTGAATGTAAAATGTGGAATAGATGCAGCCATTATTAACAAGGATTAATCGAGATAGCTTTCAGCACAAAAGGCTAAAATGAGAATAACAGTTATATAAACGTTAGCTACTGTCACATGCAAGCGCCGCTTATACATTGGGTATATATCGGAAGGCCGGCTCCACCTTGAAGGAGTTCTCACATAAATTGAATATCCAAAGTAATCAGTAATCAATTAATCAATGGTGATCATTATGTACGAGGTATTGTTAGACTCGTATGCCAATACGTTAGAATCTAGATCGGGGAGTGGCTCACTTAAGAAGTCGCCCACGTAGTTACTTTCGTATATCTAATTTTATAAAAAGATCTCGCAATCATAAAACATAGTACCTATAAAACACAGTGTATGAGCCTACCTTTTTGTCCTGACGATAACATCAATTATCGACGATGACGGTGAGTCTTTTTATTACCAGCTTAACGCATTTTACGCTACATGAAAATAATGAGTGAGTGCCGCTACATGACAACTGCAGGTAAACTGATGATACTGTAGATTGAGATCTTCGAGAACTCATCCTGCTATAGTGACAGCAATGTGTGCATTTTCGTGATATAAGTACAAGACTGATTTGTGGGGCTTAAGATTAGTCAAGGTCAAAACCCTGTTCCCAAGCTCCAGTCTTTCCATTCCTGCAATAGAACTTTTCGAGTGTCTACTGCGTTGCTAATTGAATTATATGCATCATCGCCAAGGGCTATCCCAAACGGCATCGGTTTTCCAGAGGCATATCCGCTATGCGTCAAAAGATCTACTATGCGTTCAGCACCCTTCTTAGGATCGCCAGGTTGCTCTGGAGGTGTGAAGGAGGCCAGAGTCTCTTCATAGTCTGGAATTTTGTTCAAGGGCACGACAGGTACCTGTGAAAATGTTATTAAAAGCTGGTATAAACAGTGGGAGGTGGAAACCAAGCTAAAAACGACGAACCGCAAACACATCAGTGTGGAAACTTCCAGGCTCTATGCATGTCACTTCGATACCAAAAGGTTGGACTTCGGCGGCTAGAGTTCTAGATAGAGCTGAATTGTTCATATGAGTTCAAAAATGATAGTCTGCCCATAAAAACAATGGTAACGTACAAAGTAAAGCCGCCTTAGCAGATGTATAACTTCCGATACCTAGGCACGTCGACTTAAATGAAGGTCCAATGGTTACCAGTTCTGGTTACCTGGGAATGTAAGGTGTGCTCCTTGAGACCCAATCATTGCCACGACACCCGTCTTCCTTTCCCTTAGATGTGGGAGAAATGCCCGCGTAATATTTACTAAAAACCGATCAGCGGTCACAATCAACTACATCAGAGACCCGTACATGGTCCAAATACGAGTGTCTGATACTGCTTCAAAACTTCTTCTGGTCTGAAGATATGTCATGAGATATAAAGGCTTTTTATTCAAGACCAGTAACCCCTACGAAAGCTCCTCAAATGTGCCAAATTGCACGTATCCGGCATTGTTGCATATTATGTCCACATGTCCGTAGGCTTCGATTGCCTCATGGGCAAATGTTTCGATGTCTTCTTTGGATGCGGTGACATCCAATGAAAGGGCACGAGCTCCTTGTGCTACAAGGTCTGCAAGACGTTCTTCGGCGTTGCCGCGACACGTTGCTATAACCTTATGGCCTCTCTGCAGAGCACCTAGTAGAGTTAAAGTGTAATACTATAATGTGGCAAAATAACAAGACATACTAAGACAAACATCTTTTCCGAACCCAGAGCTGCATCCTGTAATCACCCATACAATCGTCATAATAATGTTGTAGAAACGTTGGGCTTTGAGATGATGGTTACTAATAGACCACGACTATCCCTTATATCCCCCACCCGAATGCTTGGCCGATCACCGCGGCTAATGCTAAGACACTGGGTGGTAAAAGATAAATTCACCGCTTAATGATATATTTAAAATTGCCCACTCTTTGTCTTTGTCCATGTTTGGGTGAGTGGACCCCCGGTGGACGCGAATCCAGGGGCCACAGGCTCCATTGCGCAAAACACATGAGCGAGCCCCAACAGCATGCCAAACTAATAGTAAATACATGAAAAATCAATTTAAACTACGAGTTTTAGGGCAATAAAGGAGCAGGAAAGGGTGGGATGGCGGGAAAAAGAAAATTACTCAAGGAAAGCCTGAGCAATCCTTGAGGGCCGGCACCAATTAGTTTAAGGTCATTACAAAACCTTAGGGTTTTATTTTATTTTTAAACCTATGTTCAAACTTGAGGTTTCTATAAGGGGTAAACAACAAGTTTGGATCACGTCTAAACTAGAATTAAAAGGAGTTGTAAGTGTATAAGTTTGGGGCCTAATTATACCTGAAGTATAGTCTTAGGTTTAGATGTTGCTTTCCACAGATATCCACACTTTGAGTTTACATTCTTACTTGAACTTATGTCTATAATTGAAGTAATAACTGAGTTCAAATCCATTTTAGGACTTAAAGTTTTGTAAACAGGTTTAGATAATATTTTAGTGTGTTACGACCGTGTTGCAACCCTATCAGTCCCGAGGTTATCGCCACTTATCAACGGTTCAAGTCACCATCTCGGAAACCATCGGCCCTGAAGCTGACAAATGTTTTCGCGAAGATCAAACTCCATTTACGCCCACGTCAAAATAACTCGTATTGTCTGGTCAAACTTTGATATGTCCCCTTTTATTATGTTGATCCGTTCAATCTTATGTTTCACATATGTCTATCTATATTTGTAGTCCTTGAACTATTTCCTTTTATCGTAATCCCGCTCTCGGTTATCATCGGCCTCCTAACTAATCATAAACTTCCCGTTCCTAGTCAAGCTTATTGTTAATACCGTTTTCCGCCCTTCTCCCCATTAGTATTTTCTAGACGCCTGTTACTTGTATATGAACCTGCTGTAGTTGTAGTTACTAGGCAATCAGAATATCGACTCAGAATACCCTCATACACCTGTAATAGTCTCATACTAAGAATCCCCCCATCCGCCTCCGCGTGCGCTCGCCCACTCCCGGCCCCGACCCCTTGGCCCGACGCTCAACTTGTCCTTCGGTTCCAATCGGTATCTCACTGAAAAGAACTCTTTAGGATTAGTCTTCGCCCGCCTGAAATCTAAGGACACCCTACGGATATTTGCGAGGGTGCAGCACATAAGCTGAAGCCAAGTCCTTCCGATTGGTCCCTGTCGGCCACCGACATTAGTCAGTTTTCAGTTCTTAACATAGTGCCACCTTAAATGCTGTAACTCCTGATGTGTGATTGGCAATGTTCATATGTATCACACTTGGCCTCCACTAAGAATCCTTTGAGATTTTGGATCCGAGGCTTTGTCCAGTGTATGTATATAGTGTAACTTTGAAGTGACCAGCAGTGTGGTTTGGAGTCAATAGCATATATGCAAAGTTGGAAACCTGTCATCAAATAGGCTCACTGGGTCCGGTTCACACAGTTGATAGGACCACGGTGTATTGCTCAATGAGCTAGTGAACAGTCTACATGGTGGGCAGCATATGGTAAGGAAAGAGAAGGCAAACTACCTAGGCTATATATGTATGCTGTGATCATGTGCCAAGAACAAAAGGGACAGAACAATAAGAGTGGAACAAAAAGAGAATGTGTAAGACTGGGGTGCCAGGCTTACAAAAGTAATTTGTATATGCTAATAGAGTATATTTGTTACCAATACATATTACAGGTGTGTGATGTAATAATACTATCACAGAAGCTGTGAACTGGACAGATCCAAACAGTCACAAGATGAGATATGATATGATAACTAATCATACATTATCATATTCTAACAGGAAAGTGACTAGAGTCAAAACAGGAGAAGATGGTAAGAAGGAGTTGGGTCCCACATATCAGGCACTTGTAATATTAGTGCTGGAGGTGCCTAACATTTTGCCTACTCAGTTTGTCACATTGGCAAAGCATGTTGTCCTCACTGTCTGCTATCTTCACTCAAGGACACAAGGCTCTATGTATAAACTCTTCTTCTTGCTCATACTCTCTTACAAATAGAAAAGGTGAGATCTCTTTTAGTGATAAATTGACTCAGGTTGTCACATCGGTATAGGCTTATTTATAGAAGCTCCAATGATCATCCATTGGAGCCTACAGTATAAGAGTTAAACTTGTTTAATGTCCAAAAGGTGGGTCAAGAGTGATCGGATGTATATATGTACATAGTATCTTTTAAGCATCTACCATATTATTAAATATAAACTTCTCCAATTTTGTGTAGTCCAGTGGAATTCCATATTCCTGTATCTTTCTTGTAATTAGCTAGAGCATGATACAATTCAAAATCCACAAAACTGCTGGATGTGGTTGTTGGAAGGGCCACCTCAACAGGGCCTGTGGTACTCACACAAGATGTTATGACCTGTTCCCAGATACTTTAATATCCAATATTATCCAACATATCTGACTTTCTGCCCCAAGTCTCTGATCTGACTTCCCGTCTCAATATCCAATCTTGACTTCTGACTACAGAATATTTATAGTTCCATACTTCCAGATCTCATCCTTGTTCTACATTTGGTAACTTGTCCATTGACAAGTATTCACTCATTTGCTTATTGTATTTCCCATTTAAGAAATAATTTCCTTAGCCCATCTTATTGTATTCCCATTTTGGAATACTACCAATTCCATCTTATTGTGGTCTTAGTTTGTAGTACAATAATGAGAAAACTTATATTAGTTTCTGCAATTTGTACTTTACCTTAGATCTGATATTGACTTAGTTTCTTATTCCTTCTTTCTCTCTGTATGCTCAATATTTGGAACTCTTCAGAACTCTGAATATCTATAGTCTTCCAGTATAAATCCCATCTTTGAAATTAAGGACATTCTGAGTGTTTATGAAGAGGCATAGCACATAAGCTATGTAAAGCCAATATCCTGAACCTATCTGAGGTTTCTGAGTTCCCAGACATTTCCCAATAGTTCCAGAATAAGTTCCTGACATGGCACTTAACAGTATATCAGATCTCAACTCTGTGACTCACTCATCATGGGTCTCAAATGCAAAGCTGCCAAAGGACCATCCCAACTTCAATCCCCATTGCAACTTTATACATACCACTCAACCTGAAACCCCAGCTCAGCTGATAGCATCAGCTTCCATTGAAGAATTTACTGAGGTGGCAAAAGATCCTGACACTCCTGATGTTTCTGATGACAACATAGAAGAACAACTGGACAAATCAAAAAAGAAATCTTCTGATGAACTGACTGAAATGATGTTTATCAATTCCATTGTGAAATTCACTGACTATCTGAAATCTGCTGAGGAAAGCAAAGAATCATCCCACACTGGATTCAAAGAACCTGAACCATTTACTGGCAAGGATCTGAAAAAATTGAAGAACTTCCTTCTCCAATGCCATTTCAGTTTCTGTGATTGACCCTCTGCATTCAAGTCTGACAGTCAAAAAGTCAATTTCATGCTCTCATATCTTAAGGATACCACTCAGGATTGGTTTGAACCCATACTATCCAGAATATCTGATGAGACACCTGTATGGCTTGATGACTGGGACAAATTTGTGGAAGAACTGGAAACTAACTTTGGACCTTATGATCAGTCTGGCAAAGCAGAAAATGAACTAATGATGCTCAAGATGGAGGACAATCAATGAGTTTCCAATTATCTCATCAAGTTCAATACATCTCACTGCATGCTGTGGATGGGACAATTATGCCTCAGGCACCAATTCTATATGGGTCTTCCATCATGTCTAAGGATAACATCTGCAAAGAAGGAAAGCCAAAAACTTTCCAACTTATGTGGATGAAAGCTCAGACATCCGATGCCTGCTACTGGGAATGAAAAGTGGAAATTTCCCAAGAAAATCCCACAAAATGTTCTCAAGATAATAAGGCATCATCAAGCAAGCCTTCTGGCAATAACTCTGGCAATAATACTGGCAAATCAAATTCTGATTTAAAAAAAGACAAGAAATCCAACAAGGAAAAACAGTCAACTTCTGATAAACCCAACATTTCCCATTTGTTGGGTAGTAAACTCACCCTGAAGGAGAAACAACAACACATGGATAACAACCTTTGCCTTTTCTGTGGGAAAGGCAGACACAAGGTTTCTGACTGCACCGTTAAGTTAAACACTTCCAAAGCTTGCATGGCAACTTCCACTATGGCTCCTACACCCAAAGAAAAACCCACCATGGAGTCAAAAAAACCCACTGGAATCTGCACAGACAGAGGGTTGCATTGACTCTCTCTGTGTTTCTGAGATTATCCATCTCAACATATCTACTCTCTCTAATCCCGACTTATTATTTATAAAACTCATTTCTGACCTTCTTGGAAATTTAGTGTTCCAAGCTCTAATAGATTCTGCCTCCACACACTGTTTTGTAGATACCACCTTTGCCATGAAACATAATCTGAAACTCCTTCTATTCCTGCAATTTCTTTGCATCTGTTTGATGGCACTAGCAACATGGCAATTACTTAAGCCTGTGACATGTCTATCCAGTTCCTGTGTGGAACATCCCAGATGGTTACTTTTTTCATAACACAGTTGGACTCTAGCTGTTCAGTCGTTCCTGGATACAACTGGCTCACCCAATATAATCCATTGATTGACTGGGTATTGGGCAGTATTAATTTCTGGATTCCTGACACTTCCATTCTTCCTGCAGCATCTAATCTGGCCAGAGCCTCTTCAGTCTCAACAGCATCTCCAGCTTCTACCAAAACCTCTGAACCTCTGAAAATCTCTCTCATCAATGCTGTGGCATTTGTTAGGGTGAGTAAACTGGATGGATCACAGTGTTTTTTGATCAGCTTAAAAGTTGATGAAGCATCTGGATGTTTTGCAACTCCAAAATTATCTGAGCTATGTAAAAGCTGACCTGGAAAGAGTTCCCGAAAAATACCATGATTTCATGGATATTTTCAGTAAGCAGAAAGCTGACCGGCTTCCACCACATAGGCCTTACAACTTAAAAAATCAACATTGACCCCAGTTCAAACTCTCCATTAAGGTAGGCATCATCAGAAACCAGCACCTTTATGTAAGCATATTATGTAAGTGCCAGGAGTGGCAAAATCTGAGGTCGAGCAAAAATTTTTTGGATCTTTGCCCCCATTGATAAGAAGGATGTTGTAAAAGAAAGCATTAATGATTGAATTACCGCTGAGGTGATCATGTGTCCATGCTTACTGTTCAGTCTGGATTATGTGATCAAGCTTATTGTTACTCGATCAGGTCCACAATGGGAAGAAGTAAAAGTAGATAGGAAATGTATACTACAAAGTGAAGACATTTATGCTGATATTTGTCCTAGGAAGTTGTACCTGGGCATAGAAGCCTCATTTCCAACAAAGGAAGAGTATTTTACGGTACATGTATATATCCTACTTCTTATTAAACTCGTCTTTGAGCTTTTTGAGAACATCAGGAGGGAGGGTCCAGTGGCTATGATATTTCCTGTTGGCCCACACTGCAATAGGACCAGAGACACCTTGCAAGTATGCATTGATAAATCGTGCTGCTCTGTTGGCATATCTACTCACAAAAAAACAGTTATAATGTGATATTAGATAAACAGAATTACTTACCTTCATATTTGAAGAAGAGGTACATTGTCAAGGCTGTTCTTTACATTCTGCTCCATCTCCTTGATATCAGATGTTTTCGGGCTGTTCCGATAAGTAAGTTTGGAGGCGACCAAATACTGTTCTATAAAATTTAGTTCACAGTGATACTTTGGATAAAAGTCACAAATGTGGCCTCATGAAGTTATTAGTTCCTCAAGGTGAGATTTCTGATTTTTAAAATCAGGCTGTATGAACAATAGCCGTTGACAGCAGCAATCAGTCTTTCCCAGTTGACATTTGAAGCCATCACATTGGGCATTCAATCCCTTTTCTGGCCAGAGACCTCGTTCATGAATGATGTTTTCCATTCCTTTGAACCATCCCAGCATGGTTGGGTGATCTGCTTCAAAATAAAATTTCTGGAATGTCTTGTCCCTGCCAAAAGTTGTTGTTCGCATTTTGGGTCCTTCTTTATGGTGGCACCATGTTGGGTGTGGATTCTTGGGCATTTTTCGAGCTGATAGAGCATCTGGTGCTTGTTTCTGGTGACTCGGGGCATTATCAAACAAAAACAGTCCTTGTGCAAAGTTATTTGTTTTTCCTTCAAAGATATCTATGGCATGATCAACTCGGTGGATGAGATCTTCACCAGAAAAATATCCATCGCGGTTCTTTCCTGCTTTAAAGAGGATATGTGCTTCACTGGGAAACATCAAAGCCTATTTGACAGCTCTTAAAACCATGGACTTACTCATCACCATCTTTCAACTGACCCCACTCTGTTGTTAAAAAGTCTGATACCATGAGGGACTGCCCTTCCCCCTTCTTTTCCATCATCGCTTTTTCTGTTGTGTGAACCCACTTTGTTTTCCTGCAATAATTTTCGTAAAATGTCGACTCATCATGTGTCACAAGAATTAAATGGAATCGCACTCTGGGGACAGCAAAGGCTGGTCCTGGTCTTGAAACTTCATTGCCGTCATTATTGTAGATTGTGAATTTCTTCTCATATTCTTTCCATCGTGCAACAAAACCTTCTTGGTACTTGACAATGTCTTCCCTTTCATGACCATCAATGTACATTCCATTCTGTTTCCATGTATACCGCCAGCTAAGTTTCTTCAGCCACCTCTGTGCAGTTCACAACTGAATCTCTCTTGCCTTTCCAGTTGCATTGAGTTGTTCTTGAACCTCTGGAGTTGCTATGTAATCCACAACATCCTGTGCACAGATGTAGCCATTCTTTGCGATCTCGGTAAGGTGCAGCTGAATTTCTTGTGCAAAATCTTCATCATCAAGAATAGGTGAGTGAAATGTGCCATATTGATGGAGAGGAAGCTTCCCAGTGGAAAGATATCATCGAAGCCAAGTGCGAATGTTTCTGGCATGGTAGACACCATCTCCTGCAGCCTTTGCAGCCAGTAACGATGCTTTGCACCATGAGTATGAGAGCTGATGGTCCAAATAAAGGTTTAGTGTCCCCACCATAGCTGTGATTTGAACATGAAAGAAGACACCAATTATTTTGTCACAGCTTGCAATGTTGAGCTTTACCCGAGTGTGCCGCAGTGCTGGGAAGTCTTTGTAACACAATCCATTTAGTAAGTCATCTGTTTCATTTTCGGGAATTGTGTCTTGAAGGTCCTTTGATTTCTTCAGTTCATGCAGGAGTTCTTCAACACAATCTTTGGCAGATTTTCTGTGAGGTAAAGCCACTGGCTCCGAGACAGCTTGTACCTGAGATGCACTATTTAGGGAATCAAATGTCAAATGTGGAGGATCCCTTGTCTTTGACTTGCTATTTTCGAAGGCAGTGGTTTCCTACATCCAGGTGTAAGTTTCAACCACAACAGCAGGGTTTTTTTTGTGAAATGTATACTTACATAACTCTCTCCATCCTCAGAAAATAATATTTGGAGGTGTTCTTGTGCCTCCTTCATGCTTTCATCTTCAAAATCTCTATCTCCATCCAAATCCAAGTCAGAACTTTCATGAACAGTGTCATGAACAGTGGGTTGTACCACTCTGTGTCCTGAGTTCGCAAAAAAAGACTGAATAAACTGTTGTCCAGTGTCACCAAGCTTCCTTCATTTCTGAGCATGGTAGCATTTGGTTTGTGGTGCATTGCCAGTGTAGTGTCGTTTGCGATTTGGCTGTCCTTGTGCAGCCTCCCATTCTGCTTTGACAGCAGCAAGCTGTACTTGAGCAAGGATTTGACTGAACATGAAGATATCAGTCTCTGTCCGGACATTTCCAGTCTCTTCTTCATTATCTGATTCATCCTCATCCATGTCTGAGCCCAGGTCCTCCAGAATAAAGAAACATTGCTCAGGATTTTGTATTGTATTTTGCTCAAAATCTGGGTCTTCTGTTGCAGTAATGTCCTCCACTGAAGGCTTCTGCCTTGCTTTAGCCTCCTGGAGGTTTTTTACTCTTGCTGTCTTTGCTTTAGATGGCCTGTTCATGATTTAGTGCCAGTTTTACACATTTTTTTCGCTCATGTGCTGGCAGTGATATGGACATGTGATGTATTACATAAGTGGCAAAATATCTGAAGCCCAAATTTCTTTTTGTCTTTTCCTTTTTCCAATATGAAAATAAAGTCATTTCTGAGGTCTTTGATTTTCAAAAATTGTGTGCCTAATATCTCCATGAATATTTAATTTTTTTAATATTTGTCTCCTGGGAAATGGAGAATGACATGGCTTCTTATATTCCTAGAGCTCAAAAGTGCAACAGATGTGTTGTGGTCGTCGTTATTAAGGTCGGTGTTGGCAGACCATTTGGATTACATAATGGGGTGCTGGTTCCTGATGACGCCTACCTTATTAGTGCCAGAGTTGCTGGTGTTATTGCCTGAGTTGTTGCTGGAAGACTTGCTAGTCAACGCCTTGTTGTTCTGAGAACGTTCTGTCAGATTCTCTCAGGAGACCTCGGCTTTTTGTTCCCAATAACGGGCATCAGATGTCTGAGCTTTAATCTGCATGAGTTGGAGAGTTTTCAGCTTTCCATCTTTGCAGATCTTGTCTTTAAGGCGTGACAGAAGTCCCTTATAGAAATGATGCCTGAGGGCGGAATCGTCCCATCCACATCATGCAGTGAGGGTATTGAACTTGACGAGATAATCGGAAACTCGTTGATTGTCCTTCATATTAAGCGTCATTAATTCATTTTCCACTTCACCAGATTGATCGTAAGGCCCGAAATTAGTTTCCAGTTCTTCCACAAATGTGTCCCAGTCATTGAGCCATATGGGTGTCTCGTCGGATATTCCAGATAGTCTGGGTTCGAACCAATCCTGAGTGGTATCCTTGAGATAAGAGAGTGCGAAATTGACTTTTCGACTGTTGGATTTAAATGCAGCGGGTTGATCACGGAAACTGAAATGCCATTGGAGAAGGACATTCTTCAATTTTTTCAGATCCTTGCCGGTAAATGGTTCAGGTTTTTTGACTCTGGTGCAGGATGATTCTTTACTTTCCTCAGTGGATTTCAAATAGTCAGTGAATTTCACAATGGAGTTGATAAACAACATTTCAGTCAGTGTAAGTTTGTTACTAGGAATATACCTAATAACCTGCGTGCAATGGTCAAGTCTTTATGACAGTCACTGACACCAGTCGTTCTTGAAACCAGTCTATAACCAAACACACTCAGAGTGAGAGGCTAGAGATTGGACCTTGGATGATGTAAATGAAGATGAAGACAAAAGGCTGATGTAAGCCCAATGTCGAGGAGTGTAGAACTTCAACAATAAGAGACACTTTAGTATCCCTTACTGGTCATAGGAGTGAGACTGAGAGTAAGACTTAAGAGATTGTCCTTAAGAATGAGCTTCGAAATGAGATACAACGAAATTGCTTGTCCAATAGTGGGCAAAAGAGAGGCCCTTATATACATGAGAGAGCACAAGCCAAATCAAACATCTACAAACAACAACACAATAACGATGTGATATGGTGTGAGTCATCTCTGAGTCATCACAATAGGAGTGTTAGTAAAGCTGTGAACAATAATAGGGGGAGGCTGTGCTGAAAAATAAGAGAATGACAAACAAAAGATGAGATCAGACATGTGATACAGATAAATGGGGAAACACAATAGAACAATAGGGGAAGTGAGTCGGACAATAGGAGAGATGAAGTAATAGAAGTGATGGTTGATGAAACATCAATGATATGAGTCAGAAACACTCAAGAATCCCATGATAATGCATCACCCTCAAATGCTATGCTTGATTTCAAAATCTTGACAATATTACCAATTGATGAACCGAGATTGGATATGTTCTGTTCCTAGTTTTGCAATATAAGGAGGGAATGCAATCAATCACCATTTTAGAACCAGGTGGTGAGTAGGCTCTACAACCACGTAAGGAACATGAATCGACAACGACCTCGACGAGGCTCTACTTGACTTCCCTGTCGTGAATAACTTGGGTCCTCTGTGATCTCCTATTGGAGTGAACGTTGCCATGTAACAGATTCCTGATGACGGTGGGGAACAGTCCTGCTGGAACACTCGATTGAATCAATAGTGGAGGATTTCAGAGGAGCCATCATAGTGTTGTATATGAATGAAGGCAGGATCGTCTGGAGCATATGGGAGTTGAATACCTTGTCAACGGAGGAAACGATGGTATTTCTTGGAGGAGCATGAGTGGGCTGGTAGGGGCTTAGGAATGATGTCTGAGGATGAGGAGAAATGAGATATTATTGGCTGGAGTTCTATTTGGGAGTGAAGAGTCAGTTTTGAGTAGGAACTGAGGGTTACTTTGGAGGATGATGCAATGTTGAACATGATGGAGGTTTGGTCATCTGTTTGATGAAACTGATTTGGCTGTGTAGAAGTCACCTTGAGTGCCAAAGTATATATAAGAATTTGTGCTTGTGACATGACTTGAAACTATTGCCATATAGGTTACTTTCCGATTGAACTCTCTACATCGGTTCATCGGAAGATTTCTTTTTTGATGTCACCGGCTGATCTTCTGCTTCATTGTCAGAAGTGTTGGGATTGTTGGGATCCTGTCAGGGCAATATATATAATATATATTTTTGCCATTTATTTTTGATTTTAGTTTATTTTAACTATATCTACATGTAGCAGTACAGGCATGGTGCGAGAGCGATTATGTAATCATGCTGCTGCCTGCATGAAAAGCAGCGTGGTGCAGTAACACCGCGACATGATGTAGCGGTGGCATGATGCAAATGACAGCGCCGATATAAGGCTGATGCTGCCACCCACGCATGGTCATACAGTGGCGGCCATGCAGCAACACAGCACTGTGACGTGATGTAGTGGTGGCATGGCACAAACAATGGCACTGACATAAGGCCGACGGCACCGCCTACACCCCAATGGACACACAGTGTGAAGCACTGTGTGCCCATGGAGGCCTCCTTGTGCGCCGGCACTGCAACTGCAGTCGGAGCCTACGCAAACACCGGCACGCCGCGTGGACCTACACAGTGCCGGGTGGGATTACATAAGCACCGAAGCGCAGCTATGCAATGTAGGGTGCATACATGCCGTTTTTAGTATTCTTCTCAGGTTTTTCATAAATAAAAAATACTAAATAAATATTAAATAAATAGTATAAATAGGGGGCATGTACATAGTTGGTCTTTAGTTTCAATCTTTTAGGAATCCCACTAAAACAAGTGTGATCTCCCCTGTCATTGAGCTGTCCCCTTTTCACTTCATATCTTTGTGTTTTATCTTGTGTTTGGTAGCCTTGTTAGTGATCCTTCATTACCTTGGTAACTTCCTCGGTTAACTTCCTCGGTAACTTCTTCAATGGAAGCTGATGTTGTTGGCTGATTTGGGGTTTTGGGTTGGGTGGTATAAAGTTGCAATGGGGATCGAAGTTGAGATGGTCCTTCAGCAGCTTTGCATTTGGGACCCATGATGAGCGAGTTGCAGAATTGAGATCTGATATACTGTTAAGTGCCATGTCAGGAACTTATTCTGGAACTATTGGAAAGTCACCGGGAAGTTGGGAACTATAAGATAGGGTCAGGATGTTGGCTTCAGCTTATGTGCTGCACCTCTACGCAAATGCTCAGAGTCCTTAATTTCAGAGGTGAGACTTACAATGGAAGATACAGATATTCAGAGTTCTGAAGAGTTCCGAATATCGAGCGTACAGAAAGTCAGAAAAGGGAATAAGAAACTAAGTTGATATCAGATCTAAAGTAAAGTACAAATTTGCGGAAACTAATATAAGTCTTCTCATTATTGTACTACAAACTAAGACCATAATAAGACGGAAATAGGAGTATTCTAAAATGGGAATACAATAAGACATATCAGGGAGACAATATTCAGAAATGGGAATATCATAGACAAACAAGTGAATACTTGTCAACGGACAAATTACCAAATGTGGAACAAGGGAAGAATGCGGAAGATACGGTAACTATGATGTTCCATAGTCGGAGGTCAGAAGTCGGATATTGAAACATCCAGGAATGGGTCGTAACAATTGGTACCCCAGATAGTTCTGGTAAACTCTCTAAACCAACTAAATTTAAATTATATGAAATATATTTGAAAGTTTGCTTGTATACAACAGAATACATCATAACCCAAAGATCAAGTCATAACCCAAATAATCTTGTTTAACCCAAATAATCTAGGTTAACCCAAATAATTTTGTGTAACTATGTCATTTGTGCATATTTTGAAAGGGCATGCATATTTTAAAGATGAAATTTCAGGTAATTAAATATAAACTCATAGAATAAGTTGTCATGGCCAGAAGGAATAGTCTCACTTAAAAAATATGAGGATTATTCAGTAAAATTTTGTATATTCAATAAAGTGTGACCATCCTCCTTGGTGCATATGGACAACAACAAAAGTTGTGATTCAACTGCAGGTCAACCACATACATATCATTACAAAAGCTATTGCATAATTTTATAATTATATTTTAAGTGAAAAATACCAAAGTTTCAGAATTTTAAATCATCCCATTCTCATGCAAAGTTCTATACAGCATGACATCTGTGGCTCATTTTCTGAGTGATATTTTATAGGATTAAATTTAATTATTATAGCCACATATGGTATAAAAATAGGCACAAAGTTTCATGAATTTACATGTTTTTGTTCACAAGATATCACACTTTCTTATTTTTATGATTTTCATAGTACACAAATTTGATTCTGGGTCTTACATAACCAAAATGGCTGTAATTCTTTTTACTCTCTTCATACAACTACTAATTATTTTTTTTGCATTTATAACAGACAGCTCTTGCCAACATCTGCTGAAGACAGCTCTGAGAAGATTACTCCACAGATGGCTTCTAATCCTGGTGCATGGGATATCTTGTGAAGATTTGCAACCAGTGACATGACACTTCCACAAGCAGAAGTGGCACTGATTCAGCATCTTAGTGATCAGTACAAGGATGCTGACTGGCATCCAGCTCTTAAAGCTGTAATGGAAGCTGAGGGTGATGTTTCAAAGGCACAGGAAGCCATCCAGGCATTGTCTGCTACCTATGGAAGGCCCAAGATCACCATCAAACTCCCAACATTCTGTCCCAGCTTGTAACAGCTGAAGAAAATCTTGGGAGCTTTATTAAAATTCTTCATCAAAAGAACTGTATCTTTGGTCAATTACCAACTGTTGAAGAACTAATCAACCCTATTGAAGAGGGAAAAAATAATGGAGATAAATCTCCCTATGCATTTCCTGGTGGAGATAAGGATATTGTGCAATAGGTAGTACATTAACAGCAAGTGGAGAAGAGGGAAATCATGGAAATTGATGAATCTGACAATGATGATTCAGAACCAACTGACAGTCTCAGTCGACATGACACAATTAAATTGGTAAAACAACTGGAACAATTAGTAATCAAGTATGGGGCAAGTCCCTCTGACAATCTTGAGTTGAATCATCTGCTGTGGAGAAGATGGCAACAAAGCAACATTTCTTGATGTGGCAGATGTGGTCTCAGCAGTATTCAATAAGGGACCAACATTGAAATATGTAAATGTCCTCATCCAGCTGGGGACTTAAACCAAGCCACAGGTTTGTTGATCCACTTACTTTTGTACATTTGTCCTGACATATGTGAAAATCAGGCCCTTCTGAAGCATTAACTCCCCAAGGTACATTGTCTGAAAGCTTTGACTCTATTGTTTCAACTGCCAGCCAGTGGGCCCTGTATTAGACCTTTTGATCAACACTACTATCATGGTCCCAGAGGCAGGCAGAGTGCACACAGAGAAAGGTGACAACCATCCATTCAAACTAAAACTGTACCAATTTTATGTTGAACCGAATGCTCTTAAGTACCCAGAGATGCTTACCTGCAGCCTTACCAGTGTTACCATCTCATCCAAGGCAATTGTAGCAGCCCACCTCTGGAAACATGAAACTGGCAAGACACTAGAGTATTTTGGCTTCCATGACATTGATAATCCTCACAATGGCCTCCTGGTATACAAGCCAATAGAAGAAGCATATGACCAACACCTCCTGTGCTTCTACCAAGATACCAACAGGAACCTGTGATGCCATGTCCTTTCCAAATCTCTTTGAACAATGACTTTCAATGAATTTTTCAATCAACAGAAGAAAAAAATACCACATATGACAGCTATTGAACCAAGTGTGGTGCAAAAGTCTTTCACGATCCTGCAAAAAGCCAGTTTTTTGACTTTTGGAGATCTTGAACAACCAAGCATATACCTGCAAATCCCCAAGCTAAAGAGCCCTTTAAATGTGTTTTAAATCTCCATGTTATCTGTGCATACAGGTATGCTTTACAAAGAGGAGATATTTCTATTGGTGATTTTAACTTTGATGACTTTTATTCTGAAGAAGCAGATTTTGGTTCTCAGGCTCTGATTGAAAGGTGGAGAAAGAGTGACCTTCTCTTGATGGATTATGGTGGAGATGTGGATAGTGACTGAAACTTTAAAACCAAGTTACATTGATCTTGGACAGACATGTCAAATCAGCTTGTTTGATTTAATATTTTTTTCATATGCTAGATATGCATTGGTGAAGTACTGACTGAAGTGAGGTTAATACCAACAACCCTTCACCAATGCATATCTAGCATATGAAAAAAATATTAAATCAAACAAGCTGATTTGACATGTCTGTCCAAGATCAATGTAACTTGGTTTTAAAGTTTCAGTCACTATCCACATCTCCACCATAATCCATCAAGAGAAGGTCACTCTTTCTCCACCTTTCAATCAGAGCCTGAGAACCAAAATCTGCTTCTTCAGAATAAAAGTCATCAAAGTTAAAATCACCAATAGAAATATCTCCTCTTTGTAAAGCATACCTGTATGCACAGATAACATGGAGATTTAAAACACATTTAAAGGGCTCTTTAGCTTGGGGATTTGCAGGTATATGCTTGGTTGTTCAAGATCTCCAAAAGTCAAAAAACTGGCTTTTTGCAGGATCGTGAAAGACTTTTGCACCACACTTGGTTCAATAGCTGTCATATGTGGTATTTTTTTCTTCTGTTGATTGAAAAATTCATTGAAAGTCATTGTTCAAAGAGATTTGGAAAGGACATGGCATCACAGGTTCCTGTTGGTATCTTGGTAGAAGCACAGGAGGTGTTGGTCATATGCTTCTTCTATTGGCTTGTATACCAGGAGGCCATTGTGAGGATTATCAATGTCATGGAAGCCAAAATACTCTAGTGTCTTGCCAGTTTCATGTTTCCAGAGGTGGGCTGCTACAATTGCCTTGGATGAGATGGTAACACTGGTAAGGCTGCAGGTAAGCATCTCTGGGTACTTAAGAGCATTCGGTTCAACATAAAATTGGTACAGTTTTAGTTTGAATGGATGGTTGTCACCTTTCTCTGTGTGCACTCTGCCTGCCTCTGGGACCATGATAGTAGTGTTGATCAAAAGGTCTAATACAGGGCCCACTGGCTGGCAGTTGAAACAATAGAGTCAAAGCTTTCAGACAATGTACCTTGGGGAGTTAATGCTTCAGAAGGGCCTGATTTTCACATATGTCAGGACAAATGTACAAAAGTAAGTGGATCAACAAACCTGTGGCTTGGTTTAAGTCCCCAGCTGGATGAGGACATTTACATATTTCAATGTTGGTCCCTTATTGAATACTGCTGAGACCACATCTGCCACATCAAGAAATGTTGCTTTGTTGCCATCTTCTCCACAGCAGATGATTCAACTCAAGATTGTCAGAGGGACTTGCCCCATACTTGATTACTAATTGTTCCAGTTGTTTTACCAATTTAATTGTGTCATGTCGACTGAGACTGTCAGTTGGTTCTGAATCATCATTGTCAGATTCATCAATTTCCATGATTTCCCTCTTCTCCACTTGCTGTTAATGTACTACCTATTGCACAATATCCTTATCTCCACCAGGAAATGCATAGGGAGATTTATCTCCATTATTTTTTCCCTCTTCAATAGGGTTGATTAGTTCTTCAACAGTTGGTAATTGACCAAAGATACAGTTCTTTTGATGAAGAATTTTAATAAAGCTCCCAAGATTTTCTTCAGCTGTTACAAGCTGGGACAGAATGTTGGGAGTTTGATGGTGATCTTGGGCCTTCCATAGGTAGCAGACAATGCCTGGATGGCTTCCTGTGCCTTTGAAACATCACCCTCAGCTTCCATTACAGCTTTAAGAGCTGGATGCCAGTCAGCATCCTTGTACTGATCACTAAGATGCTGAATCAGTGCCACTTCTGCTTGTGGAAGTGTCATGTCACTGGTTGCAAATCTTCACAAGATATCCCATGCACCAGGATTAGAAGCCATCTGTGGAGTAATCTTCTCAGAGCTGTCTTCAGCAGATGTTGGCAAGAGCTGTCTGTTATAAATGCAAAAAAAATAATTAGTAGTTGTATGAAGAGAGTAAAAAGAATTACAGCCATTTTGGTTATGTAAGACCCAGAATCAAATTTGTGTACTATGAAAATCATAAAAATAAGAAAGTGTGATATCTTGTGAACAAAAACATGTAAATTCATGAAACTTTGTGCCTATTTTTATACCATATGTGGCTATAATAATTAAATTTAATCCTATAAAATATCACTCAGAAAATGAGCCACAGATGTCATGCTGTATAGAACTTTGCATGAGAATGGGATGATTTAAAATTCTGAAACTTTGGTATTTTTCACTTAAAATATAATTATAAAATTATGCAATAGCTTTTGTAATGATATGTATGTGGTTGACCTGCAGTTGAATCACAACTTTTGTTGTTGTCCATATGCACCAAGGAGGATGGTCACACTTTATTGAATATACAAAATTTTACTGAATAATCCTCATATTTTTTAAGTGAGACTATTCCTTCTGGCCATGACAACTTATTCTATGAGTTTATATTTAATTACCTGAAATTTCATCTTTAAAATATGCATGCCCTTTCAAAATATGCACAAATGACATAGTTACACAAAATTATTTGGGTTAACCTAGATTATTTGGGTTAAACAAGATTATTTGGGTTATGACTTGATCTTTGGGTTATGATGTATTCTGTTGTATACAAGCAAACTTTCAAATATATTTCATATAATTTAAATTTAGTTGGTTTAGAGAGTTTACCAGAACTATCTGGGGTACAAACCCCATTGTGCAATTTATTCCAAAAGAATAATCTACAGATGATTGTTTGACTAAATTTTGTCAGATATAGGATAAATATTAATATTTTTGCATTCTTCAGAGTGATACCTAATCAACTGAATTTGATTAAATATTAATTCTACAGCAAACAATATGAATGTATATACTTTATTGAATAAATTGTTTTTAAAGTTTTGGGTTATCCTACTAGATAATGACAAAAAGAATGCAAATTGAAAAAATGAATTTTTTGAAAATCAAATCCTCTATGATAGTAATCACTACACAATGCAAACGTGCACTGTTTTTAAGATGATGGAATTATTCTTCAATAACTTCATAGAAGAACAAGCTGAAAGGGAGGAAAGACTGACAGAAATGTTTTCTAAAAGGGTTTTCAGGATAATGAAATCATTCTTTGGTGAGGTCATGGAAGAACAAGCTAAAATGGAGGAAAGAGTGACAAAAATGTTTAATATACTTTCTAGAAGAGAGAGTAAACTAATGAAAGAAATAGAATCCTTAAACCAACAGTTAAGTGATCAAAAAAAAAACAATAGAGACTATGGTAACTGAGGATTTATCATAAAAAAGCAAAAAGGCTGTATTATTCTAGATTTAAATAATGTAGGTATAATTGACTTAGAAGGGTACAGACTTAATATTAATGGTAATCCGAAAGCTGTATCTACTATTTATAAGTATAGGAATGACTTTATTGATATAGAGGAAATTTATTGTGGGTATAACTTCATTACAGATAAAGGAAAGAAACAAAGGAATGATTTAGAAAATGAAAATGATGAAGATAATAATACTAAGATAGATGAAGATAAAAATACTAAGATAGATGAAGATAATAATACTAAGATAGATGAAGATGGTGATGTTACTATAGATGAAGATGGTACTGAAGTTATTGTTACAACTGAGGGTCATATTATTATGACAGGTAAAGATAATTACACTATTGTTATAGATAAATATAATTGTACCATTACAGATGAATATGATTTTACTATGGATATAGATGATTGTCTAAGAGAAACAATATTTAAATATAGAAAGAGAGGTGAAGGTGATGGATCTGGAGTGTTGTATAACTGTTAAGAACTGAAAACTGACTAATGTCGGTGGCTGACAGGGACCGATCGGAAGGACTTGGCTTCAGCTTATGTGCTGCGCCCTCGCAAATATCCGTGTGTGTCCTTAAATTTCAGATGGGCGAAGACTAATCCTAAAGAGTTCCTTTCGGCAAGATACTGATCGGGACCAAAGGACAAGTTGAGTGTCGGGCCAAGGGGTCGGGGCCGGGAGTGGGCGAGTGCACGTGAAGGCGGATGAGGGGATCCTTAGTATGAGACTGTTACAGGCTTATGAGGGTATTCTGAGTCGATATTCTGATTGCCTAGTAACTACAACTACAGTGGGTTCATATACAAGTAACAGGCATCTAGAAAATACTAACAGGGAGAAGGGCAGAAAACGGTATTAACAATAAGCTTGACTAGGAATGGGAAGTTTATGATTAGTTTGGAGACCGAAGAGATAACAGAGAGCAGAATTACGGAAAAAGGAAATAGTTCGAGGACTACAAATATAGATAGACATATGTGAAACATAGGATAGAATGGATCATGATAATAAAAGGGATGTATCAAAAGTTTAACCAGATAGTATGAGTATATTTTGATGTGGGCGTAAATGGAGTTTGATCATCACGAAAGCATACGTCAGCTTCAGGGGCCGATGGTTTCCGATGTGGTGACTTGAATAGTAACTTGAATCGTCGATAAGTGGCGATAACCTCAGGGACCAATAGGGTTGCGACACAGTCGTAACAATAACACACTTCTCTTGACATGAGAAAGAGAATCAAGCATCAATGCTTACAACACTTTCTCTGATTTTACTCTCAATCACATATAAGGAAAGAATGCATTCCAAATAACATTTGTTGTAAAAACTCTTATCTTTAATTCTTCTATATCATATTGTGAAATACTACAAGTCCATGAGAAGAGTCTTAGTAGTATTTCACAATATGCTTTCCCAACCGAGATTAGATGTGCATGACAGACTATGTATAGACCTATACATATAGATAATTATCAAATTAGATTCAATTTATGATATGTACATTGATATTGGCCTAAAAGGAGACATAAACCTTCTTTTGTCATTTATGTATAGTCACAATATAAGGATATCAATGATCTTATTTGGAGAAATCTATTATTTACATAGTTATATTAAGAGTAAATATGAATGAGTATACATATGTATTCAGGGTGTAACTAGTTTGAGATTCAAACTGGATTCTAAGTACATACATGTAGGAGACTTATATAGACTGTGAAATATAATAATACTAAATCTGGCATTAATGAGGGGCACTATTAAACATAAAATGAAACAAGTAAATACCAAACTAGATATTAGGGACAGAATGGAATGGGAGTGGGGTCCGAAACATGACAGGTCATTAGACCATAATGGGAACAGGGTTCTATGCTCTGTTAGAGGGGTTCCAGGAGTCTGGTCAGAGTCCAGTGACAGGCACAGAGAGTTGGGTATAAACAGGTTGATTTGCAGGTCCAGCAGAGTCCAAGGACTGGTGCATGAGACACAGACAAATCATGACAGGTTGTGGGACCATAATGGGAGCAGGGTTCTATGCTCTGTTAGAGGGGTTCTGGGAGTCTGGTTGGAGTCTGGTGACTGGTCCGTGAGATACAGAGTGTCAGGTGTATATGGGTGGAGTCCGAAGTCTGGCGGGTTTTCCGGGTCATAACAGAAGGTGTCTAGTTGGGGGCAGACTGACAGAATGGGATGTGAGTCAAAGGGGACTTGAGGAATGAGAGTTGGGTTCTGGTGGATTCCAGATCTTTATACTGGTCTGGAAGATGGTTCAGAACCTAATATAATATCCAAAGGATACTCCCTGGAGTTCCCAGGAATGGGTCTTGACACATGCTTGGAAAATACATGGATAATAAAAAGTTCCACTATCTGCAAGGATGTGATGGTATCATATGTACATATGTAGGTGTTAAGTTACGTGCACGGAGCTTATTGGAGGGTTATCTGGAGAAACCCATGGGAAAGCCAGTAGGACTTGGTTTCAGCTTATAGGCTGCACCCTCATGAGATCGTCTTGTTCAATTTCAAATGGGTGGACAGGAATCCCAGGGAGTCCAGGAGTAGTTGGAGGTCGAGAGGTCGGGCAGTGACAAGTCGGAGGTCGAGTGATAGAAGGGTCAGAGCCCGTGGGCTCTGATGAGTAAGAGTGGTGTCTTTCAAAGAGGAGTTTAGAGCAGAAAATGTACTTGAGATTACTGGGGGGAATCTAAGCTGATTTTCTGACTGGATTGTATGTACGACATCTGTCAGACTATATAGACTGTGGAATGAATAACATACCAAATCCAGTAATAATGAAAACTAAATTAGCAAGCATGAAATGAGATAAATAAACACCAAACTTGGTGTTAGGAATGGAACAGAGTCCGAATTGTGACAGGTCGTAAAACTACATATAATGGGAACAGGGTGTGAGTGGAGTCCAAATTTGACCATAATGGGAACAGGGCTCAGTTAGAGAGCTGTCAGGTTTTCTGAGTGGGGTCCGGTGACTGGTGCATGGGACAGGGTCAGAGATAGACAGGAGCGGAGTCCAGTGGGTATTCCAGTGACTGATACATGAAGGTCGAGTGTGGACAGATCTGATGTACAGAGTCCAGCAGGTTTTCCAGTAAACTGATAATTGGTGTGTATAGGGTGCGGGTGCATATAAGTTAGTGCCCAGAGTCTGGTGGGTTTTCCAATTGTAACAGTAGGGATGAAAATACCTTGTTTTGAGAATCTGTCAACGACAACTAGAATGGCAGAAAAGCCTTTGGAGTCCAGTAGGTATTCAATGAAATCCATAGAGATGGAATTCCACAGGTACTCTGGTACTGGGAGTTGTTTCAAAAAGCCATATGGCTTGTGATGCTGTGATTTGGAGCATGGACAAGTAATGCAAGATTTACAATAGTGCTGAACAAAACCTCAGAGTCCAGGCCAAGTATATTCTCTTCTTATCATTGATAGAGTCTTTTTAAAACCAAAATGTCCCAAGAGTGGATGGTCATGTTTGTACTGGAGAATCCTGAGACAGAGGCCATTGGAGTCCAGTACATACAGTAGGGACAAAATTATTCCAATTTTTTGATAATTCCCATTAAATATTGTATAACTGTTATGACCAGAATTCCCACCAGACTCCAGGCACTAACTTATACACACCTGCGCCCTATACGCACCAATTGTCAGTTTACTGGAATTCCCGCCAGACTCCATATGTCAGACTTGTCCACATTTGACTTTGTTACATCATGTATCAGTCACCAGAATACCCACCAGACTCTGTCCCTGTCTATGTCTGACTCTGTCCCACACATCAGTCACCAGACCCCACTCGGAAAACCCATCATCCCTCTAACTGAGCCCCATTCCCATTTTAGTCAAATGACCTGTCACAATTTGGACTCAGCTCCCGCTCCATTTCCCGTTATGGTTTATGATTTGTCATGATTCAGACTCCGCTCCATTCCGTCCCGTTCCTAACACCAAATTTGGTGTTTACTATTCTCGTTTCATGTTTTGCTAGTTTCATTTCATCATTACTGGATTTGGTATGTTATTCATTCCATGGTCTATATAGTCTGGCAGATGTTGTATATACAATCCAGTCAGAAAATTGGCTTAGATTCCCCCAGTAATCTAATACATTTTCCACTCTAAACTCCTCCTTGAATTACACCGCTCTCGCTAGTCAGAGCCCACAGGCTCTGACGCATCTATCTCTCTTATTTATTTCGACCCCCAACCTCTCAACCCACAATCTCTGACCTATGACCCCTCAACCCACGAACCCCACCCAGATTCCCCGGGATTCCCATCTGCCTATCTGAAATTGGACAACATGATCCCACGAGGGTGCAGCCTATAAGCTGAAGCCAAGTCCTACCAGATATCCCACGGGTTTCTCCGGAAACCTGCCGTGTACGTACCCTAACAATAACTGATCATATAAATTTCCTAAAATGGTGAAAATATTCTAGCAGATGCCCTAGTATACTAACTTTCATATTCCCAAGTATTACATAATATTGATGGAAATTGGTGTCATAGTGAATATTAAAAAATAACCAATCATTGGGACAGTTTTGTCCCCTGCTCTTTTTCAATCAGATATCTTGTTATTATAGTACTTTGTATGACCTCCCTTGGCCTTTATTACAGCATCTGGTCTTCTTGTAATACTTTCTATAAGTTTCTGACACTCCTGAGGCTCAATCTTTGCCCATTCCACTCCACCCTCTCCCATAACTTCCAAACTCCCTTTGGTGGTGAAGGATATTTCTAGAACTGTTTCTTCAGGTGGAACGAAAGATGTTCTATAGGATTCAGGTCAGGAGACTGTGCTGGCCAGTCTAACACCTGAATATGATTTTCAGATGACCATTTTTGTGCCATCTTGGATGTGTGTTTAGGGTCATTATCCTGCTGGAAAATGGCCTCACCTGCTGGAATCACCAAATATTCAATGCTCTGGGACAAATGCTAAGCCAGGATCTCCACATATTGTGCGGAATCCATCCATCCTTCAATCTCTGCAAGCATCCCCACACCATTCCAACCCATACAGCTCCACACCATGATATTTCCACCTCCATACTTGACTGTAGGTTGGGTTGTCCTATCAGAAAGTTGTTCTCCAGCTTTCTTCCACACATATTGATGTCCATCCAACCCAATCTTATTGATCTTGGTCTCATCAGACCACAAGACCCTTTTCCAATTATCCACAGTCCAGGTTTGGTACTTGAGGGCAAAGCTTAACCGGGCCTTTCTATGTTGAGCCTTGAGCAAGGGCCTTTTTGCTTTGACTACAGCTTTTAAACCATGCTGTTTCAAGGTGCTCCTGACTGTTTTGGATGAGACATGAGATTCATTGATGGGATTGATGAAGTGTGTGGCCTGGATAGCATTATCCAGCTGTGCCAGAGGTGATTTGATATATGATCCTCCTCTGGTCAGTAGGAGAAAGCTTGGAAGGACATCCTCCTTTCAGGTTTTCTTTGTCTATGTCCATCTCCTGAGGAATTCTACTGATAGTAGACTTGCTAACACCTGTGATAGAAGCCACATTTCTATTGGAAAGTCCATTTTGGAGGAAAGAGATGGCTTGTTCCTTTTGAGAGGAGAAATAGCTTTCATGATGAGAGTAATAGTTGAAACATGACAGTCACAGTCACATATAAATTAGAACATTGAATATATGTCACATGATTTATTTTGGAATTTTTCCATTTTTCTAGTGGATAATATGATAGAGTGAAATCAGTGAAAAGAACAGGGGACAAAACTGTCCCAATGATTGGTTGTTTTTAAATATCCACTGTGACACCAATTTCCATCAATATTATGTAATACTTGGGAATATGAAAGTTAGTATGCTAGGGCATCTGCTAGAATACTTTCACCGTTTTAGGAAATTTATATGATCAGTTATACAACATTTAATGGGAATTATCAAAACATTGGGACAGTTTTGTCCCCTACTGTATATGCAGTTGTCAAGTCTAATGAAACCATGCTGATCAAGAGACCACTGTGGTTGACCAGGGTCCATGGAGTTGTCAAGGTGTGCTTTAGTTATTGGATCTAGTGGAATTGCTGATAGAATATCTTGATGTAGTTTCTCAATATCCATAATGATAATTCCATATGGATGATGGGATGAATGAAAAAAGTCACATGGACTGATGCAGTAAGTTGTTGATTTGTAAAAATGGGTTTCAAGTTGTGTAGGTTTACTGTGGCATAGTCATTGCTCCCCTCTTTAGAATAGATGTCCCACCATCTAGTCAAAGCATCAGGTTTGCCACCCAGACAGCTGGGTCGAAAATGGATAATCATACTAAGGAGGATGGTCACACTTTATTGAATATACAAAATTTTACTGAATAATCCTCATATTTTCTAAGTGAGTCTATTCCTTCTGGCCATGACAACTTATTCTATGAGTTTATATTTAATTACCTGAAATTTCATCTTTAAAATATGCATGTCCTTTTAAAATACACACAAATGATATAGTTACACAAGATTATTTGGGTCAACCTAGATTATTTGGGTTAACCTAGATCATCTGGGTTAAACAAGATCATTTGGGTTAAACAAGATTATTTGGGTTATGACTTAATCTTTGGGTTATGACTTAATCTTTGGGTTATGACTTAATCTTTGGGTTATGACTTAATCTTTGGGTTATGACTTAATCTTTGGGTTATGACTTAATCTTTGGGTTATGACTTAATCTTTGGGTTATGACTTAATCTTTGGGTTATGACTTAATCTTTGGGTTATGACTTAATCTTTGGGTTATGACTTAATCTTTGGGTTATGACTTAATCTTTGGGTTATGACTTAATCTTTGGGTTATGACTTAATCTTTGGGTTATGACTTAATCTTTGGGTTATGATGTATTCTGTTGTATACAAGCAAACTTTCAAATATATTTCATATAATTTAAATTTAGTTGGTTTAGAGAGTTAACCAGAACTATCTGGGGTACCAATCCCCATTGTGCAATTTATTCCAAAAGAATAATCTACAGATGATTGTTTGACTAAATTTTGTCAGATATAGGATAAATATTAATATTTTTGCATTCTTCAGAGTGATACCTAATCAACTGAATTTGATTAAATATTAATTTTACAACAAACAATATAAATATATATACTTTAGTGGATAAATAATTTTTAAAGTTTTGGGTTATCCTCCTAAAAGCAGACAGGTATTCAGACCAATGGGCTTGCTGGTGGGTCAAAAGTTTTGTAGTTGAAAAATATTCCAGGTTTTTGTGATCTGTTACAATGTCAATTGGAATTCCCACACCCTCCAAATAATGTCGCCAAGATTTCAAGATTGTAAAAATTGCTGGGGGTTCTTTGTCGTGAACATCATAATTGAGCTCTGGTCCAGTGAAAGTCCAGGACAGAAAAGCCAGGGGATGGACTTCTCTGTCAGACTCCTGGATAAATAAAATGGCTCCAAGTGCATAGTCTGAGGCATCCATCTCAACAATGAGCAGAATGTCTGGTTTCCAATGCAAAAGGATTGGAGCTAAAGAAAAAGAATTTTTTAAAAGATTGAAAGCTTTTTGACACTTATCATTAAAATTCCACAGAACCCTTGCATGTAAGACAAGTAAGGGGAACCGTGATCTTGGAATATCTGCAGATAAACTGTTGGTAAAAATTGGCAAAGCCAAGGAAAGATTGTATATCTTTGACTTTTCTAGGTTCTGGCCAATCTTTGATGACTTGTACTTTGGCTTCATCCATGCAGAGTCCGTCAGGTCCTATTATGAAACCTAGAAATTCCACAGAGTCCATGTCAAAAGTACATTTTTTACCATTTGCAAATAAACCATGTTGTCTGAGTCTCTAGAGAACTTTGCAGATCTGTTTGTCATGTACCACAGGGTCCTTGGAGTAGATAAGAATGTTGTCCAGATAAACAATGATGCATACATGAAGCATGTCAGAGAAAATAAAACATTGAAAAACAGATGGAGTATTGGTGATCACAAAGGGCATCACCAACCATTCAAAAGCCCCATAATGGGTTCTGAAAGTGGTTTTCCACTTGTCTCCCATGGAGATCCAGACCAAGTGGTAGGTGTGTTTAAGGTCTATCTTGGTATAAATCTGGGCATTCTGTGGAGCATCAAACAGGTCAGATATAAGTGGGAGCAGATATTTATCCTTCCATGTAACAGCATTGAGTCCTCTGAAATCAACACATAGCCAGAGGGATCCATCCTTTTTTTTAACAAAAAAAAAAGGTGCTCCAAAAGGAGACTTCAAGGGTCAGATAAAACCTATGGACAAATGTTCATCCAGGAAATCCTGGATTGTGGAAAGTTTCATGGAGAACAGCAGGTAGATATGTCCAAGGGGTGGCTGGGCACCTTCTTCAAGGTTGATTTTTAAGTTGTACTCTCTGTGAGGTGGAAGCCGGTCAGCTTTACACTTACTAAAAACATCCATGAAATCATAGTATTTCTCAGCAACACCTTCTAGGTCAGTGGATTGCTCAGATGCCAGAGTTGAAAAATGAGCAGTTGCTTTATCAATTTTCAAATTGACAGTGAACATGTTAAGACTGGAAAACCTGCCAGACTCCAGGCACTAACTTATATGCACCCACACCCTTCACACACCAGTTATCAGTTTACTGGAATACCTGCCAGACTCCAGACATCAGGCTCAACCTTCATCACTTCATGTATCAGTCACTGGAATACCCACTGGAACCTGTACCTGTCTATCTCTGACCCTGTCCCATGTACCAGTCACCAGACCCCACTCGGAAAACCTGACAGCTCTCTAACTGAGCCCCATTCCCGTTATGGTTAAATGACCTGTCACATTTCAGACTCCACTCCCACCCCATTCCTGTTATGGTCTAATGACCTGTCACATTTTGGACTCCACTCTGCTCTGTTCCATTCCTAACACCAAGTTTGGTGTTTACTTATCTCGTTTCATGTTTACTAGTTTAGATTTCATTATTACTGGACTTGGTATGTTATACATTCCACAGTCTATATAGTCTGGCAGATGTTGTACATACAATCCAGTCAGAAAATCAGCTTAGATTCTCCCCAGTAATCTCAGTACATTTTCCACTCTAATCTCCTCTTTAAAACACACCATTCTTTACCTCGTCGGAGCCTGCGGGCTCTGACCCATCTATCACTCAACCTCTGCCTGACCCCTCAACTTCCACAGGATTCCTGCAGTCGACCCTCCAACCTCACAACCCACCAACTACTCCCAGACTCCCCAGGATTCCCATCTGCCCATCTGAAATTGGACAACATGATCTCATGAGGGCAAAGAATTTTATCGCTCAATGCAAAATGGTCTTTCGATCTCAACCAAAATCGTTCGAATCCGATCAATCGAAAATTACGATGGTAACTTCATATTTCCGGAAAATGGCTCAAGAGTGGTGGCAACCTTTTCTATTAAATCCCCCAATTCCTCCGCCATCTTTCCTTGTGGATTATCTCGATTTTCTAGATGAATTATATGCTCAGTTTGGAGAAATCGATGCAGAAGGAGAAGCCGAAGAAAAACTCGATAATCTTCGAATGAAAGCTCATCATCATGTTGCGAAGTATTCAATTCAATTTACAAGTCTCGCTGCCCAAACTCGATATGACGAATTCGCTTTACGACGACGATTCTATAAAGGACTTCCAAATCGAATTAAGGATGAAATAGTGAAGCTTCAAGTTCAACCCGAAAGTTTTGCCGAACTGCAAACAGCAGCCCTTCGACTCGATTCTTACTATCTGAAGCCAAGTCCTACCAGCTTTCCCACAGGTTTCTCAAGAAACCCTCCAATAAGCTCCACACATGGCCTGGAATCCATCCATTTTTGTAGCCCTAATAAATACTACAGCATTAATGAAAGAAATAGATGGAGGTGTCATGGGTTCCAGGGAAGCCATGGATGCCATAGGGATCACAGGGGCCACCAAAGCTACAGGAGCCAGGAAGGCCATGGGTGCTGTGGAGGCTATGTCAGATACAGTTGTTTTGGGCACCATGGGTATTCAGAAAGTTATACTGTTTGATACCCTGTCAATCAATAGATTGTATTGGGTACACCAGTCATGTCCTAGGATAACCAAGCAACTTGAGTCTAACTGGGTCACATAGAAAGTGACCAATTGAGATGTTCCACATGGGAACTGGATGGATAAGTTGCAAGCTTGGGTGATAACCAAATTGCTTGTACCATTGAAAAGTCAGAGTCTGACTGGATTTATCGGATAAGTTAACAACAGATTTTTTTGCATGAATCTTGTATCTAAAAAACAATGAGTTGAGCTGGAATCTATAAGTGCTGAAAAAACAAATTTCAGGGATCATATTAGCCATATGTAAGTTTAATAAAAAATGAGGCAGAGTTCAAAAGAGCAGATGCATTAAGATGGGTAAACTCATGAATGTGCAGAGAGGTAATGTAACCCCCAACTGTCAACTCTGTCACAGACCCCAGGAAGTACCATTTCCTCATCTTATTGGAGTCCCTGAGTCTACAGTCCAACCCCATGCCATCCATCACTTTCCCTCTCCTTCTCATAGTAGTAGTGTTCCATTGGGGGAAGGCCCCCTGTTCTGTAATAGGTAGAGTTATTTTTAGACTACTGGGTGCCTATAGGTCACACCTTGCAGAGAGAATTCCTTAGACTGTTTCTCTTTGGATTCCCTCCTGCTAGGTGAGTTAGGTAGTTACTTGTATATATATATCAGATCTAATATTACTTTGGATTCCCTCCTGCTAGCCTAGTGTGAGTACTGCAGGCTGCAGGGGTTGCCCTTACACCAACCCACATGGAGTCTGTGGGGTTGCTTACTCTTTTTTTGGGTTGGAAGCTGGTTTGTCCTTCAACAGGGATTCTGTGGAGGAAGTCTTGGCTGTACCACCTTTTGCAGAGTTTGCTTTCACCAACAGACATTCTGGAACTCAATGACCAGGTTTTCCACACAAGAGACAAAGGCTGTTGTTGATATGCTGCTGCCTTTCCTGTGGGGTAAGTTTGCCATTGGGTCTGAGTTTGCCTGTAAAGTTGGGTTTTCCTGCTTGCTTGCTGGGTTGCTGACCTTTGTTGTTGTTGTTGTTGTTGTTGTTGTTGGAAGACTTCTTGTTATTCTTCTGATCAGAGTGCATGGAGTTTTGGTTGCTGGTAGATGGGGTGTTATTGTTGGGCTTGTTGACTGTGGACTTGTTGACCCTGTCCACAGAGGTCTTGCAGGCAACTTCCATGTGACATTCCCAATAGTGTGCATTCACATTTTGAGCCTTGAGGCACATATGGGACAGTGTTTTTGGTTTGCCATCTTCACCTTTTGAGACTTTGTCCTTAAAGTGGGATGGCAGACTGGCATAGAACTGGTGGCAGAGAGCAGAATCACCCTATTGACAACAAGCTGCAAGATTATTGAATTGGACAATATAGTCCATGATGTGCTGGCTGTCCTTCATGCAAAGATTGGTGAGGCTATTCTCAGCTTCTCCAGTTAGGTCATATGGGCCAAAGTTTGTTTCTAGCTCCTCAACAAACACATTCCAATCTTCAAGCCAAGTCAGCTCTTCCTCAGAAAGTGCCAGTTCGAACCATTTCAACATGGATCCCAAGAGGTATGAAAGTATGTAATTGACTTTTTGAGAGTCTGTGGAGAATGCAGCAGATCGATCATGGAAATTAAAGCAACATTGCATGAGGAAAGTGGAAAGTTTGCTGGGATTGGAACCTGTGAAGGGTTCTGGAGCATTGACTTTTGACTGTGGAGGTTCCAGATCCTTTTTCTTGCCTTCTCTGAGCATGTGATCCATCAATCTTTCTAACAATGTGGAAGTGAGATCTGAAAGTGGTGGTCAGTCATTAGGCAGAGAATTTTCAACACCTTTGCCCTTGTTGGGGGCCATGGACTCATCCTCATGCTTGGAATCATCCAGGTTTTCCAGGAGTTCTTCAATATGGGCTTTGTGCATGGTGTCCAGCTAGTTTGTGAGTGATTGACTGGTATATAAAGTAAGTGGGGAATGAAGAGTTGAAGGTCCAGGTAATGATTCCTGTACAGGTGCTTTTCTTCGTGGTGGCATATTGACACAATTTGTGAGTCCAGATCAGAAAATACTGTTAAGGGACATGCATGCAAAGCTTAGTGGAGGGTCTCTGGAGAAACCTGCAGATAATCCAGTAGGACTTGGCTTCAGCTTATAGGCTGCACCCTCGCAAGATCATAGTATCCAATTTCAAACAGGCAGATGGGAAACCTGGGAAGTCCAGGTATAGTCAATAGGTCGGTATGTCAAAGGACCAGTCAGAAAGCCCACAGGCTCCAATGAGGTTGATAGCAAACATTGCGAGATGAGAGATAGTGGAGACCAGTCAGAAAGCCTGTAGGCTCTGACAAGGCCAATAGCATTGTGGGATGGGGATGGAGTGGGTATATGCTAAGTAACTGGGGGGAGGACTTAGTCTGAAAACTTAGTTGATTTTCTGACTGGATTGTATGTACAACATTAGCTAGTTTATATAGACTGTAGAATGTATGCAATACCAAATCAGGTAATAATGAGATCCAAACAAGTAATCATAAAATGAGATAAGTAAACACCAAATTAGGTGTTAGGAATGAAATGGAGGTGGAGTCCAAAACATGACAGGTCATTAGACCATAACAGGAATGGGGCTCAGTTAGAGAGCTGTTGGGTTATCCAGGCAGAGCCCGGTGACTGGTGCATGGAATGGGGTCAGACATAGACAGGCTTTGATGTGTGCGGGTCTCAGCAGGGTCTGGTGACTGATGTGTGAGACACAGGGGGTCAGTCTTAAGAACTGAAAACTAACTAAAGTTGGTTGGCCAACAGGGACTGATTGGAAGGACTTGGCTTCGGCTTACATATGTGCTGCGCCCCTCCAAATATCCGTCGAGTGTCCTTAAATTTCAGATGGGCGAAGACTAATCCTAACGAGTTCCTTTCAGTGTATTACCGATCGGGACCGAAGGTTAAGTTGAGTGTCGGGCCGAGGGGTCAAAGACTGAGAGCGAGCAAGCGCATGTGAAGGTGGGAAACAGAATTCTTAGTATGAGACTTCTGGAGGCGTAAGAGGGTATTCTGAGTCAATATTCTGATTGCCTAGTAACTACAACTACAGCAGGTTCATATACAAGTAACAGGCATCTAGAAAATACTAACTGGGAGAAGAGCGGAACACGGTATTGACAAATAAACTTGACTAGGAACGGGAGGTTACTATTAGTTCGGAGGCTGTGAAATAACCGAGAGTGGAATTACGAAGAAAGGAAATAGTTCAAGGGTTACAAATATATATAGACATATGTGAAACATAGGATAGAGCGGATCATCATAATAAAAGGAACGTATCGGAGTTTAACCAGATAGTTCGAGTATATTTTGACGTGGGCATAAACAGAGTTTGATCACCGCGAAAGCATACATCAGCATCGGGGGCCGATGGTTTCCGATGTGATGACTTGAACGGTAACTTGAAATCGTCAAATGGTGTTGATAACCTCAGGGACTGATAGGACTGCAACACGGTTGTAACAGTCAGGTGTAGACAGGCTATACATGCATGGGTTCTGGCAGAGTCCAATGACTGATGCACAAGACACAGAGGGTCGGGCATAGCAGGCTTGACATCCAGGTCCCAGTGGGTTTTCCAGTTTAGCTGTAACTTGGTATAGCGAGTTGGGTGCATGTAGGATGGGGTCTGGAGCCCAGCAGGCTTTCCAGTCCTAACACATCACAATCTCACAAGGGTGCAGCCTATAAGCTGAAGCCAAGTCTTACCAGATTATCCATGGGTTTCTCTGGAAACCCTCTGTGAGCCTGCACAACCCTTAACAGCAATAATAAATCAACATGACACAGGGGGTGAAAATAAGATAAATGTGAGACAGTTAAATATACAAAATGGTTGTAAGACATGGTCACATTAAAAGAAACATTATCAGAAAATAAACCTGCACTGCCCCAGATATATCATCATCATGAGTACACATGAGCCTTAATCTTCAACAGAGCTAAAGTTACTGAGGGAGCCAAAAAGGCAGCAGAGGCCCATCAAACAAAAGGTTCTAAATATAGACAATAGACTTCCATTGTTCACTGGATCCTGACTTGGTGGATTCTAACTCTGTTGCCTTTTTGAATCCTTAGATGCATTACTTCCCTGTCTAGGTATGGTGAATGAGTGGTAAGATATAAAAATTGACTACATTGAATTTGCCTGGATACAACGATACTCACCTGCATTGGATGTGATCCGTCGTGCATACCATACCGTTGATAATCTTGGTCGAATTGCTGGGTTGCTTGGCTCTGTTGTTCGGTGTACTGTTAATTAACAGATTCTGCCAGCTAGACATCCTGGCCAGTACATTCATGAAATTTAGTAGATGCAGCATGACGCCGAGAATTGGTACGGTTTGGTGGGGTTGGTGATTCTTTTCTTTTCTAATGGAGCATTATACTGGTCAGGGCAAGTGCATATCAACTGGCTTTGCATAGAATAGAAGGTCTTGACGTGACACATCTATATCGTGATTTCTTCAAGTGAGCCATAAGTGACAAGTTCGTGGTTGCTATCGTACTGGATGATGTATCCGCCGGGGCGGGAATAGGAAAAGTCAACTTCGAAGAACATTTCACTTACCATGGTGGAACTCCGACGGAAATTGAGTGTGGTAGCGTGCGAGCAACCCATTGTGTAGTACATCGCGTATTCGTGTCATCAAACAAGCACACGGTCTCCTTACTATTTGGGCAACCGTATATAGCGTCCAAGTACTAAACAGCCCCGATATGTGCCTTTAATATGACCGTCGTACCTATTATCTGCAAAAACCTTGGCGTCGAGATGGGCGATGGTGCCTTGACAGCAATAGCTCGAAGCTGGATACAAATTAGATGTACTAAAAATCACATAGACATGTCGTAATACTTCAAGATCCCCCGGATTGTCGATAATGACCTGTTTGTGGCGAACTTGGTAATAGCGTTCACCTCATGCAATGTTTGGACCTGATGTCCAGGAGCCCTCCACAGAAACTGGATGTCAAGTGGAATTAAAGTAGTATTGCCATGCACCTTTGGTTGAATGGGTGAATTGAGGAAAAGTGGTAACAATATTAATTTGGCATTGCCATCTGCACTGTCGGTTCAGAACAACTACTACTAAATAATTAACGTTTATTGTTATAATAAATATTGGGCTCAAATTATGCAATTTGCGTGTTAGGAACATTCTTCTTCAAATCTATCGTTGCGTCCTCCTTGGAATTTTTAAGATTTAGATTGAAGGATTTTTCAGTCCGCCACATGAATGTGAGCTGTCACGTCTGTCACAGCCTCATAGATTCCTCTTCTCTTCCACTAGCACCCCCATCATCAACCGCGACTAATTACTTTTCATGAATATGAGTGTACGTAGTCCTATCTTATAAGTGGTACCAGGCGATCTAATTTCATTGATACAGACTCTCGCACCGCCCCCTGCTATCGAAGAGGACAAATTAAGTGATGTTCTCCCCGATAGCAATGACATCTCTCGCCAGGTAAAGTCTTTTTTTCACGTCACATACGTGTTTTCTATGTTTTAACTTGATATTTTATTAGGTGAGTGAACGTCCGTATGAGGACGTAAGCATGCACTCGGCCAGTGAGGGCCAAGAAAGCGAAATGGACGAATTGGAATCGGATTTAGAGGCACCGGAAGGGGTAAGAAAAAACGTCACGTTATATGTTGTTGTATTCATGTCTCTAAATTAATCGCACTTGACGCGTTTTTTTCTCCCAGTTCCCTGATGAGCCAGTGTCACCATCTCGGGTCACCCAAAAGGTTCAAGCAGCCGAAAAGCGGCAAAAGCGAAGTGTCAGGAAGGGTCAAGAGGGAGAGCTTGTGAACAAAAGGAAAGAAATGGATAAGGCGAAGGTATTTTGGACGTGATTTATGAATGTTCGCCTGCATTTATTGACGCGCTTCGGATAGATTACGGATTCTATCAAGCGATACTCATACCTACTTGGACAGACAGATCTTTTTCGTCATTTTGTAGATATAAAGGTTTGTTGGTACTGGTTGAGGCTCCTATTTTTACTGTCTGACTTGTTTGCAGCGTGCCCGAGATCCTGAGTATGCAGCGTTGATGGACGCGCAGCCTAAGCCAAAAGGGCGTGGGCGGAAAAAGGCTACGTAAGTACTTGTGCATTGTGTTCTACACGTGTTCGACGCGATTGATTTTCGTGTTACATTTGTAGCGCTGAAAATGACAAACGACATCGCAAAAGTGAAAAAGAAGAGGATGAAGAAATGCTGAAAGATGGAGAGCGGGCGGTTGACAGCGATGATCAACCATTTGTCTTTGAGGATTCGCCATCATGCACGTATTTTATACATATTTTTCATACTGTCTATGACACTAATACTTGGCACCAGTCATTCACGGAGGGAAAATGCGGGACTACCAGATCCAAGGGCTAAATTGGATGGTATCCCTGCATCATAACGGTCTTAATGGTATTCTGGCAGACGAGATGGGTCTAGGAAAGACACTCCAGACTGTGTCTTTCTTAGCGTACCTCAAGCACTACCGAGATATGCCCGGACCGCATCTTATCGTGGTCCCAAAGAGTACGTTGCAAAACTGGGCGCGAGAGTTTGCAAAATGGGCACCGGACTTCGACGTTGTGGTTCTGACAGGTACCAGAGAAGAAAGGGTCCGTGTACTATATTCATGGACGCTTGCCACAGCCACTGACCAGACTACCTGTAGGCGGAGATTGTTGCTTCACGGCTACTGCCTCAGAAATTCGAAGTTTGTATCACCTCTTATGAGATGTGTCTTCGAGAGAAGAACGTATTCAAGAAGTTTTCCTTTTCATACATCGTGATCGACGAAGCCCACCGGATTAAGAATGTCGACTCTATTCTCTCCCCAGATTGTGCGCGTATTCATTTCCCGTGGTCGCATGCTCATCACCGGAACACCACTCCAAAACAACCTCCAAGAACTCTTTTCACTCCTCAACTTCATCTGCCCGGAGATCTTCTCGGACTTCAAAGATTTGGATAGTTTCTTGCACAAGGATGATAATCGGGATCGGAGGAGGATGCGAGCAAGAAGGTTGTGGAAGCATTGCATAAGATTCTGCGCCCGTTCTTGCTCCGAGGGTGAAGGCTGATGTAGAGAAAAGTCTTTTGCCTAGTGAGTGTTTTGAAGATTATACTGATGGCGACGAGTCTGAATTGCGTGTCTAGAAAAGGAAATCAATATATACGTCGTCTAACTGAGATGCAAAGGAAATGGTATCGATCAGTGCTAAGAAAGATATAGATGCTGTAACCGGTATGTCCACACACCGCTCTGTTTGCACTTGAATCTAATGGAAGCTTAGGCTTGAGCGGTAAGAAGGAAGGTAAGACGAGGCTGATGAACATCGTGATGCAACTTCGAAAAGGTTGGGAGTTGTCTTCTCATTGTCTTCGTGGAAGATACTGATACCTCCCTCATGCAGTGACTTGCCACCCATACTTGTTTGATGGAGCTGTATGTCTCTATGCTATTGTGTTACTTAGTTTTTCTTACGCTCTGGTTCTTTTAGGAACCTGGCCCTCCCT